>JAIGNY010000510.1:985000-990000 GCA_020152595.1 Chiridota heheva
GGTAAATTTACTTCAAGTTATACCTTACCTTCCATGCTATAAATATGCAATCAGATTGCAACAGAGGATAGGAAGGAAGGGAGTTCAGGTCGCAGCACAATTTTCTAAAGGCTGGTACTAAAACTCTCACTAATCTTATCCCGCTTAAAGGACGAAATTCCTCCTCCTCTTAAGAACAGAAGAATGAAAGACCTCAGAGTGGGAAGTACTAAAACAGTAAACCACTTCTAGTTACAGTCAAACTGAACAAGGCGCTATTCGTTAACAGTAACTGAGCCAAATATCGCATGAGCTTGAGTTAGACTCTCGGAAAACATTCACCGGGTTCGTCCACGAGACGGAACCGGCTAGTAAAATACGATTGGGAACGAAGCGTGTACCAGCTAAAACGAATTGAAGAATTCTTGGACCGGAAAAAATTCGTTAGCGCGTAACTGCATAAGAGTAAAAGGTAGCGGGGTAACACGAACTTCGCAAAGTAAGTCAGGCAAAAAACAAGGGAAAAAACCGCGATATGCGTTTTCCCGAACGGCGGCACGAGAAATCCCGTGAAAGGGGTTTTGCCTCAAACTCGAATGTATACCCCGGCCGTTCCATGAACAGTGTCGACTATTTTAAGAGAAAGCTTCTGGGCGATCCATCGGAGGAAAATGTCTCGAGACACAGTACGATGAGATCTCCGTTTATCTTCGCAGTGGTCGCGAGTCAATGACCGTCAACCCAACTGGAAAACCTCGGTGGATGGCTGCAAGCTATCCCAGAGCTCGTGACTGAACCAAGTCTGAGAGAGGGCCCCTCCGAAAACGGGAAGGCGGGGGGCTAGGGGGGAGGGGGGGTGAACAACTCATCAGAAAGGCCTTGCTACACCGAGGATCGGCGGACAAAGGCCACACCGTCAAACGAAGTACTATGTGACTGTGATGCAGTTTGCCGGAGCCCGGGAAAAGACAAAAGTCGTTCCTGACCAGAGTCTCGTACGGGAAGCCGGCAAGATCTTGAACAGCTGAGGGAACCGCAGTTGGCTGGGCCAAGTGGGCGCTATCGGTCGTACGTCGCCTTGCTTAGCATACTTGGTACTAGCGTGAAAGGCGGAAAACGTAACTCTCATAGTGAATCCCTTCGAAAATAAATGCGTCGACCCCGAAACCCGCGGGTCAGGAGATAGGACGCAAAGAATCGATAGCTTGCGATCGTCCACGGATGCGGACAGACCTACGTCCGGGAGACCGAATAAGGTCCTGATCGCTCTTTTTACCTATGGGATGCACGCCCATCATGTGGGGGTTCCACTGAAGCGAGACGTCCCGCGCCGAGACGAGAGGAAGGATTCCAGAAACTTTTGGAGTCCGTTCCTCTCTGTCCGAAAAGGAGACCACAACAGTGGCGTAAAGTCGTCGCGAATCTGAACTGCCTTGATCAGCACTAGCGGTAAACGGTGAAAAATGCAAGGCATACTGCCTGTGAAAAAGGCCAAGTGCCTGTTCAAGTTTCTGTTATAGAGGGTCACATGGAATGTGCCACTATCTCGACCAAGACGCATCCGTCGGCACTGACGGTAAAAGTCGTTCCTCACAACAGGTGGGAGCGTCCGCACCACCACCAAACGGGGGTGGCCACCGACTAAACGTGTAAAGCGGAGGTACTGAATGAGACCATCTTCAGCCCGAGGGTAGACTTCAACACCATCCTCTCCATGACTCGCCAAGTCTGGGGGTGTAGAGAATACGCATCGGTCGCTGATAACCGGTGGTATGTGGGAGGCAACAGCCTCTCCTCCACAGCCTGTGTGATGCAAGACGGAAGTCTGGACGTAAAGAGGTCCATAAAGGAAGGTAACAGTCTCCCATGGATGGAAGTAAAATTCTTTCTATTAGAGCTTACAGCTTCTTTCTTTGTCCCTACTCTGGGACCTGCTCCGTTGTGGAGAGAACCGGGGAAAAGAAATAAGCGAAATTCCGAAAGTCGGCGAAATGCCCAGACTGAAGTGCCGTTGAGTGGAAAGAGACATTTAGGCTGATAGCACTGATAAATTAATTCTAACTTAGGGTTAACGTACGTCGTACACTTTACTGTCCCCGGTGATTGAGGAGCAACGTGGCAGATACGACTGCTGACCCTAAGCAAAATTTGTTTAAACTTTACTGAACTAAACCAACCAATGGTTAGCAAATTAAAAGGCAGGCCGTTAAAATAAAACGTATACAAAACGGGCTGCTAACCGTGTAAGGTTATGTAGCTGCGAGACGGTTTTTGGTCGTAAGATCGCGGAGCCGTAAGTCACTGTCTACGGATCCAAAGCGGTGTCTGAAAACTGTAGCAGTTGCGGAACCGCGTAGCACTCCTATCAACAGCGAAACTTGTCTATGAAGTTGATTGGAAAAGATGTTAACGTACGACGTATAGTTACAACCTTGGAACTGCGGAGCTTATGGCTACGGATGTGGAGAAAAGTAATACCGTAGGTCTGTACGGGTAGTTAACTAACAAGCCGTGAGCCGCAAGCCGCCTTGAACTGCTTTAACAGTTTAAGAAGGTGTTAGAGTATAGTATGAATTATACGTGCCGTTGTTTTTAATAGCTACCCCGATCGTGAGATTGTCTATCAACAGGCCACCTATTTCAAGAAAAGTATCCTTCATGGAGTTAATTTTTACAGGGGTTTTACATACTACGTCAACTGTATGAGTCGTTAACCCAAGCACTGGGGTAGAAATCACGAAAAAGTTGACGTCCTGTGTATACTACACAGGCCGCTAATTCCGTTAAACACCCTTCACCATGGAGCTGAGAACTCATGGCTACGTGGGGGGGGGGGGACTGACGCCGTACTCAGTACGCGTCTCCGTTAAGTGGTATAGAGCCGTTATCGGTCTACAAAAGCGTCAACGTGACAAGTAAGTCCCACTAGCCGTCCACCCAGTTTGCCTCTGTTCACCACGGAGCAACAAAGCTAGCGTTTACGCGAGGGGGACTACCGCCGTACTGGTACGTGTCCCTAACGTAATAGCTATCAGTACAAAAGAATCGTCTGGGTCTACAATAGCGTCAACGTACTACATCTGTTGCATGAGTCGTTACCTCAGTATTATTATTATTATTATTATTATTATTATTATTATTATTATTATTATTATTATTATTATTATTATTATTATTATTATTATTATTATTATTATTATTATTATTATTATTATTATTATTATTATTATTATCAATTATTATTATTATTATTATTATTATTATTATTATTATTATTATTATTATTATCATTATCATTATTATTATTATTATTATTATTATTATTATTATTATTATTATTATTATTATTATTATTATTATTGTTGTTGTTGTTGTTGTTGTTGTTGTTGTTGTTGTTGTTGTTATTATAATTATTATTATTATTATTATTATTATTATTATTATTGTTGTTGTTGTTGTTGTTGTTATTTATTATTATTATTATTATTATTATTATTATTATTATTATTATTATTATTATTATTATTATTATTATTATTATACTAATTATTATTATTATTAATATTATTATTATTATACTAATTATTATTATTATTATTAATATTATTATTAATATCATCATCATCGTCGTCGTCGTCATCATCGTCGTCGTCATTGTCGTCGTCGTCATCGTCATCGTCATCGTCATCGTCATCGTCATCGTCATCATCATCATCATCATCATCATCATTATTATTATTATTATTATGTAGATGCTTATATAGCGCTTATACTGAGAACAAAACTAAGCGCTTTACATTATTGGGTAAAAGGTGTGTTTTCAATTGCTATACTTCTATTCCCCATGGGGCCACTGAGTAAGTGGCTACGCGTGAGGAAGTAAAGTCGTACTCAGTACGCGTTTCTGTTGGAATAGCTAGATATATACTGGGATAGGGGACTTCACGTGCTACGCAAGCTATACAAGCCGTAAACTCTGTTTGTTTTACTACGGAGCTACGAAACTGGTAGCTGCGTGGAGAAGGGGGTACTAACCGTCGTACTTAGTACGTGTCCCGGTAAGAATAACGGTCGCGGAACTCTGTAGCTCCTGGCTACTGATCGCTTACCACGCAGTTGCGCTGCTGGTGTATGCCATTAACTCCGTTTGTATCTGTTCATCACGGAGCAGCGTAGCCGATAGCTACGTGTGGGGGACTGCCGTCGAACGATATGCGCGTCCCGGTAAGAATGACGACTGCGGAACTCTGTAGCACGTGGCTATCAGTCGCATTATCTCGAAGTTGTGTTACCCGGGTTTATCGTACGTTATCCCGTGTAGGTCCTGTGGGGACCGTAACGGCCCTTTCATCAGAGCCGTGTGAGGCTAAGCTCTGAGAGCGCGAGGGCCCGTACAACGGTGCCGCAAGGGCTTGTAGAGTGTAACTACGGAACTGTATGGACCTGTAATACGGACTCGTGAACTCATGTCTTGGAGCTGTAGGAACCGGTACGAAGCCGTTCAGAGGGTCCGTAAAGTTGTGGTACTTCCGGGGCTACAGTACGTTGTACGTAAACCGCGTTAATATCTTTATAATTTGAGCGGAACGTCACGTTCAACGCGAAAATTACATTCAGTGTAGTTTGGACGGTTGTGGAACTGTAACACGGAGAAAATAGCTCTCGTGAGGTTATGCTTCTCGTGAAGATGGTTTCTTATCACCCGACCACTAAGCTTCGTAACCTAAAGAAGCGCTTACACGCGACGCATCGCGGAGCATCCTGGGTGCGTAACGCACCGACAAACGGAGACCTGTCCTCTGTGTCCATGATGCTGGTGAAACTTTTTGCGGAGCCCCTTAGGACGCCGCCTCTTGTGGACCTACCGGTCCCTTTGTGAAAACGTGGTCCACAGCGGTGTTCAGGTTTTTTTTCCTTTTGGATATTACTGGAGCGTAACTAAAAGAAGCGTTTACACGCGACGCATCGCGGGACGCACCGACACTCGGGGACCTGTCCTCCGTGTCCATGATATTGATGAA
>JAIGNY010000510.1:1002500-1005000 GCA_020152595.1 Chiridota heheva
GAAGCTGTATGTAGATTTGGAATGTTCTGTCACCATACCATTTAGGCACTGACGAGTGCACAAGCAAGTGTCTGAAACAGCCTGTATACCATAGAATGGAATAATACATCCTGGATTGTAATATTATATATAATTTAGCTCTTCTGAAAAAGATGGACTCTTGGTAGTAATAGGCTCAACCTTATTTGGATATACATACATACATACATACATACATACATACATACATACATACATACATACATACATACATACATACATACATACATACATACATACATACATACATACATACATACATACATACATACATACATACATACATACATACATACATACATACATACATACATACATACATACATACATACATACATACATACATACATACATACATACATACATACATACATACATACATACATACATACATACATACATACATACATACATACATACATACATACATACATACATACATACATACATACATACATACACACACACATACATCAGGCGCGTAGCCAGGATTTTTTTAACGGGGGGGCCTAGACCATCAGCCCTTGGTGAAGTTTGCCCTATTGTAAGTGCGCTACGTACGCACCACTATGGGTTGGCGTGTAACGTATATGGATAATTTTTTTGAAAAACGCCCCCTAGCCTTGCAGGAACTGCCCCCCAAAATGGAAGAAAGTGACAATATTTTCTTCAATTTTAGTCAGTTTCCCCTGATAAAGGTTCCTTTACCCTCTCCAATGACAAAATGATCGATTTAAGTCCCCTTGTTCTCGCATTTTCCCTTAGAAATGAAAAACAAAACTCAATAACAAAGGAAGTGATATTTTCATCTTTCAGAAAAGTGTGCATGAAAGTCTGGGGGTATTTACCCCAAGTTTCTCCTGTAACTACGCTACGCGCAGGCGCGTACCCAGGATTTTTTTCTATCGGGGGGTAGGCCTGGACCATCGACCCATTTTCAGAGAGAAAATTAATTCCTGTTTTATAGTATATACCGCAACTTGTGTGCGGGGGATCATGAGGCCGCTAAGATACGTCTTATAATTATAGATGTAAGAGGCAATCATGGGAATGATGTTAATATTTGGAACCTGGGGCATGAAAACAATGAAGAGTGACGTCACATACATCCACAGTCGTCAATGTTCATGGTTATAAACATAACTGTTTCGCACAAATACCTACTTGATATACTGAAAACAAATTACAAAATGTTCCATGTTTTTCTTTGTTCCTTTATTTACGATCTGACGATTAAAACACTGTTCTAATACTCACTATGATAAAAGCATTTTATTTCAGAAATATCTGAAAGTCACACCACGGATTTTGCTGAGAGGACAAATAGACATAAGATTAAAAAAAAAAGACTTTCACACTGACTGTCTTGCAAATCGATGACACCACTAACTAACATACAATTTTTTTTCAAAATGAAAGTCCTCCTGAGATTTTTGAAGTAGGCCTTCAGACTTCACTTAAGAAAGAACTTAAGAAGGTGTGTCCTCTTTCATAACAAATACAGTTTTTCCAAAGTTTTCATTAAAGTTGTTCAAACAATTAAAATATGATTGAAATTTTCATATAAAATAATGAGAACCCTGCATAATTATCTCTGATGTCATTCTTAATGCTCACTGGGGTGAAAAGTCTAAAAAATGCCAAAAGGCGCTGTTCCTTGAGAGTTATTGTTGTAGTGACTGTAAAAGAGGATAACGTTTGTTTGAAATATACTAACCTGGCTTGGAATGGCATCAGTTTGTTATCATTTCTGTCCTCTTTGGTACAATACATTTTTTTCTGGAGCTTGTGTCTCATTTAGTAAATATATTAATCGCTACAATAATATATTGAAGAAAATGAGGAGTATAGGCCTAGTTCAGTATTGTTATTGAATGATACAAGTACCCCGACAAAATATACTTTGTGACTCGACGGGTCACAGAAAATTACAGCCCTAACAAATATTGCAACATGTGTGTTGTTGAGATTTCCTTGTCACAATTGGCACATGAATCACTTTGAAGGTATAAAATCACCTCGCTCTACATCACCAGTCAGAATATCTTACCTTCCTGTTGATTCCGATTGTGTAATTTGAAATTATTTTTTGCTGCAGAGCGTAGTAGTGGTCCACTCACAGAGCACAGCATACGTTAGTAGGATATACGCGACGACTACACCAAAAGCCTACTGTCAGTCTGTATCACGTCATACATGTTCGTGAAAAAACGTATGCGTAATGGGTTTCGATGTCGTTAGTTTTGTATGTCCAGTCTCTATATAGTTCATTACTGGTGTTTAGATTAGATCTCGAGTTTGTTACTTTGGGAAGGAGGAAGGGGGAGGGGAAGGGGGTGCCTTCTTTTAAAGGTATTTCCGTAGTGAGCGAACACTTTTTCTTTTCTTTTCTTTTTGCGAAGGGAGGGAGGGGGGGATAGGCCCCCAGGCCCCCCCTCTGGCTACGCGCTTGACATACATA
>JAIGNY010000510.1:1010000-1012500 GCA_020152595.1 Chiridota heheva
TGTCACAATTGCCACCCACCCTCTGTTCTGCATGATGTCCCATCCTATACCCCTCCCTACAAGAAATCATACATGAAATCCAGAAACCATTCCACAACATGACCCATATGCCATCACACCTGCAATCAAGATGACATCTCATCATATGCCTTGCCACCCTGTCCCATATACCATGCCTCCCGGTCCCACATGCTATCCCTTCCTGTCCCATATACCATGTCACCTTGTCCCACATGCCATCCCTCTCTGTACCACGTGCCATCCTACCCTGTCCCACATGCTATCCTTTCATGTTCCACGTGCCATCCCACCCTGTCCTACGGGGCATTCCATCCTATTCCACATGCTATCCCACCCTGTCCCAACCCATCTGAAATCCAGACGACATGCCATCCTGTCTTACATGTCATTATATTCTGTCCCCATGCCATCCCACCCTGTCCCACATGCTATCCCACCCTGTCCTATATGCCATGACATCCTATCCCACATTCTATGGTACCCTGTCCCACATGCCACTGTCCCACATGCCATCCCACCCTGTCCTATATTTCATCCCATCCTGTCCCCGAAGCCATCCCACATTCATCCAAATCCCTACATGTACGAATGGTTGTACCATCCATCCTCCATCCAACATTCTTTCCTAACTCCCATCCCCTCACTTCTATCAACTCAACATGCCCCATTCACCTACCATTCCCCCTCACCTACTATCCTCCATTTGTCTACCATCCTCCATTCACCTACCATCCTCTATTCCTCAACATGCCCCATTCACCTAATATCCCCATTCACCTACCATCATTCACCTACTACCATCCTCTATTCCTTAACATGCCCCATTCACCTAACATCCCCATTCACCTACCACCACTCACCTACTACCCCAACCCACCTTTTGCCATCCACTCATCTACCAAATATACTCTTAACCAACTCATCATTCCAACCTTCACTATAAACTCCACCCACTCCAATGCACTACAGCCCCCCTCCCCCAGCCTTAACTTCAATCTGACAATTCTAATAGAAACATGCTCAACTTATTTTCTCCATGTAAACCAAATAGGGCTGTTCTATCTTCCAAATCAGAATGAAAATTCATTGCAGATTAACTTGGAGTTTATCTTAAGTCTATTATGTTTCCACTCTATTCTAGCAAATCCTTATTGTTTTTCCCCTATTCATTTCCAAGACACTTCATTATAAATTCCATTCAGTCGTCTGTTCTATTATTCAACTTATTTTACATCTCAGAACAAATCTTTTAATTGCTGCTATTCAAGCCTGAAATGCATTTGTTCTCCTTTATATAAATTTATTTTCATAAAGTTAGTTGAATTTTCTTTCCAAGGGCAGCAATCTTTGGTTCCCTAGTAGCTGAACAATGCATGAGGATGGACAATAGATACGGATGAACTGACGAATGGTAAAAATGCTATATCCCCTGTATAAGTAAGTTATACAATACTCACAATGAAAGATTGCCAAAGATATCTCTGGATCATTAATCAAAAAAATAAACATTTAACAGAAAAACTGCATTAAGTTTTAATTTGTGGTAGTGGCTTATCCTGGACAATATTTTGGCAACATTGAATATTTGGGCAGACTTAAGTCTTGACCAATAAAGATTATACTGTATCTATTTGTTATCAAAATAATTAATTTCATGATGAACTGAAATAATTTATACTTAAATCCATCATGGGAATATTTCCAGAATTCATTTATCAAAAACCAATGTGTTACTATATCTTAACTTTTAATTGCATATATTCATGCAAGAAAAAACATGTTACAACCTTTATGATTCTGTTCTATGAACTTTAAGCGTCGTGATGTGAAAAGAAGTAACAAACAATTTTCATAACAACAAAACATTTTAATTAAATTAATAAGTTTATTGCAATACAAAATTGAACTCTGAAAAGACACAAGGCTTTCCCTAAACTCAACCTTTTGATGACTATCCTGAACCCATGAGAGGAATGTTAATTTCTTTTTAAATTAACAAACCATGATTCCATTCGGATTGATCAAATAATGTATACCTGAGGAATGAATCTCTGACGTAAATATCCTTTTTTGTTCATTGCATAGAATTAAATACCACATGTGTGGATAAGGACTGTGGGAGAACTAGTGTCATGCAACATTAATCTTTTTAGTACTGAACACATCTGAAATGACAACTGTACATCTCTAGAGAGATTGATTCGCGTCAATAACGAGGTATTTGTCTTCTGTGAAAGTTACTGCATTTATAGATGTAACTAGATTCCAGCAACGTCATGTGATAAAATCTTCCTTCTCATTCGCACTCCGAGAGCTTCTAAAACCATAAATAGAAAACAAAAATTTAGATAGGATCAAAGATTTTAAATGAAAATGGCAAATGACAATCCAGTCTCAAATGAGGTAACAGTAGGAATTGAGTAATCACAATGAAGGCAACAAAAGAATTATGTTACTATTGCTCTGTCATAAACAATTC
>JAIGNY010000510.1:1017500-1020000 GCA_020152595.1 Chiridota heheva
ATTTCATCCCATCCTGTCCCCGAAGCCATCCCACATTCATCCAAATTCCTACATCTAGGAATGGTTGTACCATCCATCCTCCATCCAACATTCTTTCCTAACTCTCATCCCCTCACTTCTATCAACTCAACATGCCCCATTCGCCTACCATTCCCCCTCACCTACTATCCTCCATTTGTCTACCATCCTCCATTCACCTACCATCCTCTATTCCTCAACATACCCCATTCACCTAATATCCCCATTCACCTACCATTATTCACCTACTACCATCCTCTATTCCTCAACATGCCCCATTCACCTAACATCCCCATTCACCTACCACCCCAACCCACCTTTTGCCATCCACTCATCTACCAAATATACTCTTAACCAACTCATCATTCCAACCTTCACTATAAACTCCACTCACTCCAACGCACTACAGCCCCCCTCCCCCAGCCTTAACTTGAATCTGACAATTCTAATAGAAACATGCTTAACTTATTTTCACCATATAAACCAAATAGGGCTGTTCTATCTTCCAAATCAGAATGAAAATTCATTGCAGATTAACTTGGAGTTTATCTTAAGTCTATTATGTTTCCACTCTATTCTAGCAAAACCTTATTGTTTTTTCCCTATTCATTTCCAAGACACTTCATTATAAATTCCATTCAGTCGTCTGTTCTATTATTCAACTTATTTTACATCTCAGAACAAATCTTTTAATTGCTGCTATTCAAGCCTGGAATGCATTTGTTCTCCTTTATATAAATTTATTTTCATAAAATTAGTTGAATCTTCTTTCCTAGGGCAGCAATCTTTTGTTCCCTAGTAGCTGAACAATGCATGAGGATGGACAATAGATACGGATGAACTGACGAATGGTAAAGGTGCTATATCCCCTGTATAAGTAAGTTATACAATACTCACAATGAAAGATTGCCAAAGATATCTCTGGATCATTAATCAAAGACATAAACATTCAACAGAAAAACTGCATTAAGTTTCAATTTGTGGTAGTGGCTTATCCTGGACAATATTTTGGCAACATTAAATATTTGGGCAGACTTAAGTCTTGACCAATAAAGATTATACTGTATCTATTTGTTATCAAAATAATTAATTTCATGATGAACTGAAATAATTTATACTTAAATCCATCATGGGAATATTTCCAGAATTTATCCATCACAAACCAATGTGTTACTATATCTTAACTTTTAATTGCATATATTCATGCAAGAAAAAACATGTTACAACCTTTATGATTCTGTTCTATAAACTTTAAGCGTCGTGATGTGATAAGAACTAATAAACAATTTTCATAACAACAAAACATTTTAATTAAATTAATAAGTTTATCGCAATACGAAATTCAACTCTGAAAAGACACAAGGCTTTCCCTAAACTCAACCTTTTGATGACTATCCTGAACACATGAGAAGAATGTGAATTTCTTTTTAAATTAACAAACCATGATTCCATTCGGATTGATCAAATAATGTATACCTGAGGAATGAATCTCTGACGTAAATATCCTTTTTTGTTCATTGCATAGAATTAAATACCACATGTGTGGATAAGGACTGTGGGAGAACTGGTGTCATGCAACATTAATCTTTTTAGTACTGAACACATCTGAAATGACAACTGTACATCTCTAGAGAGATTGATTCGCGTCAATAATGAGGTATTTGTCTTCTGTGAAAGTTACTGCATTTATAGATGTAACTAGATTCCAGCAACGTCATGTGATAAAATCTTCCTTCTCATTCGCACTCCGAGAGCTTCTAAAACCATAAATAGAAAACAAAAATTTAGATAGGATCAAAGATTTTAAATGAAAATGGCAAATGACAATCCAGTCTCAGGTGAGGTAACAGTAGGAATTGAGTAATCACAATGAAGGCAACAAAAAAATTATGTTACTATTGCTCTGTCATAAACAATTCAAGTTGGAAATAATTCATATTACCAAACAGGTGGATTTGAAAGTTTACCTGGTTTCAAATAAATAATATGCAATTTTATAATTACAAAATATCTTTTCAGCATCTTACTCAAACCCAGCAAGAATTTGAAACCACTTTCATCGTCTTTCTAATTTTCACACACGGAAATGAATATGGCCCACTCCGCTATTGAACCATTATTTGATTCAGTGCCAAACAAAGTGGTTAAACCCTGAGACACATCTACTGTACCCTACCCTAATTTGATCATTACAAAAGCAATAGATGGTATGGTACGAAACACCAACCGTTCAACACTTAGATCATCTGTATAATTATGTAATTATGTATGTCTGATATTCAACCCCTGCAGCATGTTTATGTGTTCTGAAATTATCACCCTCCTAAGAAGCAGATAATTTTGCCGCTACATTTAAACTTTTGAATTCAAATTCAGCTTTAAAGCACTTATAGACTCTTGAGTGACAAGAAACAAACCTCCTTGCCGACTTTTCACAGAAATGACCACGTCTTCCCTGTCTACACTGACATCTGTCAGGTTT
>JAIGNY010000510.1:1022500-1127500 GCA_020152595.1 Chiridota heheva
CTTGTTTTCAGCAGGTCACAAAAGCATAATGAAAAACATCTTTGCTGGATTGGATTCTATTAATGACGATTGCTGAAATGGTAAATATCTAAATTGGATGTTTGGAGAATTATTATCAGCACCCAAAAGTGGGTTATTACATAGACATTAGTTTGTAAAAAGACTTAATTGTTAAAAAAAAGATTGAATGACACTAATAAACTAAAAAGAAGAAAAACAATCTTATTTATGAAAGAGAAAGTAGTAGTATTGAATATGTACCAGGTCGTTAGGTCTCTTAATTGAGGTGTTTGTGGGGCTTTTTACCAGGTACATTAAGTCTCTTAATTGAGGTGTTTGTTGGGCTTTTTACCAAGTACATTAGGTCTCTTAACTGAGGTGTGTGTGGGGCTTTTTACCAGGTATATTAGGTCTCTTAACTGAGGTGTGTGTGGGGCTTTTTAGCAGGTACATTAGGTCTCTTAACTGAGGTGTGTGTGGGGCTTTTTACCAGGTATATTAGGTCTCATAATTGAGTTATTTGTGGGGCTTTTTACCAGGGACATTAGGTCTCTTAATTAAGGCGTTTGTGGGGCTTTTTACCAGGGACATTAGGTTTCTTAACTGAGGTGCTTGTGGGGCTTTTTACCAGGTACATTAAGTCTCTTAATTGAAGTGTTTGTGGGGCTTTTTACCAGGTACATTAAGTCTCTTAATTGAGGTGTTTGTAGGGCTTTTTACCAGGTACATTAGGTCTCTTAATTGAGGCGTTTGTGGGGCTTTTTACCAGGTACATTAGGTCTCTCAACTGAGGTGTTTGTGGGGCTTTTTATCAGGTACATTAAGTCTCTTAATTGAGGTGTTTGTGGGGTTTTTGACCAAGTACATTAGATCTCTTAATTGAGGTGTCTGTGGGGCTTTTTACCAGGTACTGTACATTATGTCTTTTAATTGAGGTGCTTGTGGGGCTTTTTTACCAGGTACATTAGTTCTCTTAATTGAGGTGTTTGTGGGGCTTTTTACCAGGTACATTAGGTCTCTTAATTGAGGTGTTTGTGGGCTTTTAAGCTTTGGGTTCATACCAAGCTCAAGAGAAAATCCTTATGATATTTTGTCATAGCATAACAAGCAAAGGAGGGCTGATCTCCCCATACAACCACCGCCAACTATGCAAGACATGAAATACAACCAGAATTTCGTCAAATTAAAATATCATATCTTAGCTTCTAATTTTGGTTGGTAAGTAAGACAACTTTTTCATTTTAAAATCTTTTATTATTTCCACCTTTCTAATTGAAAACATTCAAGCCTAAAAACATATTAAAAGGTAACAAAACAGTTCATTTCTAATATACTCCTATGACATTTTTAATGTCAGGCTTTAAGAGAAAACAAGAAATAGTAAGTGATTTGTGTTTCAATTCCATACTAAATGCTTTAACGTTTTGTAACAGACATTTTCTGTCTGATTATACAAATCAAAATGGCATACCTTTTTAGAATTACATCCAAATCACAATGTTTGACCAGGAATATACCATTTGCCCCCTGGTTTGTACTTGTGTATGTATAGCTGTTTTATCATTGTTAGATTTTACCATTTGCTCCCTGGTTTGCCAATGGGTGTATCTTGTACTTGTGTATGTATAGCTGTTTCATCGTTGTTAGATTTTACCATTTGCCCCCTGGTTTGTCAATGGGAGTATCTTGTACTTGTGTATGTATAGCTGTTTTATCATTGTTAGATTTTACCATTTGCCCCCTGGTTTGCCAATGGGAGTATCTTGTACTTGTGTATGTATAGCTGTTTCATCATTGTTAGATTTTACCATTTGCTCCCTGGTTTGTCAATGGGAGTATCTTGTACTTGTGTATGTATAGCTATTTTATCATTGTTAGATTTTACCATTTGCTCCCTGGTTTGCCAATGGGAGTATCTTGTACTTGTGTATGTATAGCTGTTTCATCATTGTTAGATTTTACCATTTGCTCCCTGGTTTGCCAATGGGAGTATCTTGTACTTGTGTATGTATAGCTGTTTTATCATTGTTAGATTTTACCATTTGCTCCCTGGTTTGCCAATGGGAGTATCTTGTACTTGTGTATGTATAGCTGTTTTATCATTGTTAGATTTTACCATTTGCCCTGGTTTGCCAATGGGAGTATCTTGTACTTGTGTATGTATAGCTGTTTCATCATTGTTAGATTTTACCATTTGCTCCCTGGTTTGCCAATGGGAGTATCTTGTACTTGTGTATGTATAGCTGTTTTATCATTGTTAGATTTTACAATTTGCTCCCTGGTTTGTCAACGGGAGTATCTTGTACTTGTGTATGTATAGCTGTTTTATCATTGTTAGATTTTACCATTTGCCCCCTGGTTTGCCAATGGGAGTATCTTGTACTTGTGTATGTATAGCTGTTTTATCATTGTTAGATTTTACCATTTGCTCCCTGGTTTACCAATGGGAGTATCTTGTACTTGTGTATGTATAGCTGTTTTATCATTGTTAGATTTTACCATTTGCCCCCTGGTTTGCCAATGGGAGTATCTTGTACTTGTGTATGTATAGCTATTTTATCATTGTTAGATTTTACCATTTGCCCCCTGGTTTGCCAATGGGAGTCTGTTGTACTTGTGTATGTATAGCTGTTTTATCATTCTTAGATTTTACCATTTGCCCCCTGGTTTGTCAATAGGAATATCTTGTACTTGTGTATGTATAGCTGTTTTATCATTCTTAGATTTTACCATTTGCCCCCTGGTTTGCCAATGGGAGTATCTTGTACTTGTGTATGTATAGCTGTTTTATCATTGTTAGATTTTACCATTTGCCCCCTGGTTTGCCAATGGGAGTATCTTGTACTTGTGTATGTATAGCTGTTTCATCGTTGTTAGATTTTACCATTTGCCCCCTGGTTTGCCAATGGGAGTATCTTGTACTTGTGTATGTTTAAGTGTTTTATCATTGTTAGATTTTACCATTTGCCCCCTGGTTTGCCAATGGGAGTATCTTGTACTTGTGTATGTTTAAGTGTTTTATCATTGTTAGATTTTACCATTTGCCCCCTGGTTTGCCAATGGGAGTATCTTGTACTTGTGTATGTATAGCTGTTTTATCATTGTTAGATTTTACCATTTGCTCCCTGGTTTGTCAATGGGAGTATCTTGTACTTGTGTATGTATAGCTGTTTCATCATTGTTAAATTTTACCATTTGCTCCCTGGTTTACCAATGGGAGTATCTTGTACTTGTGTATGTATAGCTGTTTCATTATTGTTAAATTTTACCATTTGCTCCCTGGTTTGCCAATGGGAGTATCTTGTACTTGTGTATGTATAGCTATTTTATCATTGTTAGATTTTACCATTTGCCCCCTGGTTTGTCAATGGGAGTATCTTGTACTTGTGTATGTATAGCTGTTTCATCATTGTTAAATTTTACCATTTGCTCCCTGGTTTGCCAATGGGAGTATCTTGTACTTGTGTATGTATAGCTGTTTTATCATTGTTAGATTTTACCATTTGCCCCCTGGTTTGTCAATAGGAATATCTTGTACTTGTGTATGTATAGCTGTTTTATCATTGTTAGATTTTACCATTTGCCCCCTGGTTTGCCAATGGGAGTATCTTGTACTTGTGTATGTATAGCTGTTTTATCATTGTTAGATTTTACCATTTGCCCCCTGGTTTGTCAACGGGAGTATCTTGTACTTGTGTATGTATAGCTGTTTTATCATTGTTAGATTTTACCATTTGCCCCCTGGTTTGCCAATGGGAGTATCTTGTACTTGTGTATGTATAGCTGTTTCATCATTGTTAAATTTTACCATTTGCTCCCTGGTTTGTCAATGGGAGTATCTTGTACTTGTGTATGTATAGCTGTTTTATCATTGTTAGATTTTACCATTTGCTCCCTGGTTTGCCAATGGGAGTATCTTGTACTTGTGTATGTATAGCTGTTTTATCATTGTTAGATTTTACCATTTGCCCCCTGGTTTGCCAATGGGAGTATCTTGTACTTGTGTATGTATAGCTGTTTCATCATTGTTAAATTTTACAATTTGCTCCCTGGTTTGCCAATGGGAGTATCTTGTACTTGCCATGTATAGCTGTTTCATCATTGTTAAATTTTACCATTTGCTCCCTGGTTTGCCAATAGGAGTATCTTGTACTTGTGTATGTATAGCTATTTTATCATTGTTAGATTTTACCATTTGCTCCCTGGTTTGTCAATGGGAGTATCTTGTACTTGTGTATGTATAGCTGTTTCATCATTGTTAAATTTTACCATTTGCTCCCTGGTTTGCCAATGGGAGTATCTTGTACTTGTGTATGTATAGCTGTTTCATCATTGTTGAATTTTACCATTTGCCCCCTGGTTTGTCAATGGGAATATCTTGTACTTGTGTATGTATAGCTGTTTTATCATTGTTAGATTTTACCATTTGCTCCCTGGTTTGTCAATGGGAGTATCTTGTACTTGTGTATGTTTAAGTGTTTCATCATTGTTAGATTTTACCATTTGCTCCCTGGTTTGTCGATGGGAGTATCTTGTTCTTGTGTATGTATAGCTGTTTCATCATTGTTAGATTTTACCATTAGCTCTGTGGTTTGTTAATGGGAGTATTTTGTACTTGTGTATGTATAACTAGTTTATCATTGTTAGATTTTACCATTTGCTCCCTGGTTTGTCAACGGGAGTATCTTGTACTTGTGTATGTATAGCTGTTTCATCATTGTTAGATTTTACCATTTGCCCCCTGGTTTGTCAATGGGAGTATCTTGTACTTGTGTATGTATAGCTGTTTTATCATTGTTAGATTTTACCATTTGCTCCCTGGTTTGTCAACGGGAATATCTTGTACTTGTGTATGTATAGCTGTTTCATCGTTGTTAGATTTTACGTAGAATAATACTTCCAAGTAATAATAGTAGTTCCTTTTTAATTTTTTGAAATGATGAAAGTTTTACTGTCGACACCTTTACCTGATGGTGAAATTTACATATATTTCATTTTGGTATAAAAGAAGCATTTTTTATATAAATCTATAAGTTTTCATACTTCCTAAAAATGATCAAGTCGTTCCATACTTATCATTATGTATCAGAAGAACAGGCCCATAGCCAGGTTTTTTTTTTTTTTTTTTTAGGAGGGGGGGGGGGGAAGGGATTCAGTTTTTGTATAAAAGGGCAACAAACATTTAAATTCCAGGTGCTTATTATTCTTTTAGATTTCACAAGGGCACTTCCTCAACAAAAGTGGGTTCGTTTTTCGTATAAACGGGACAACAAACTATGAAATTCTAGGCGATTCTTATTCTTTTAGATTTCAGAAGGGCACTTTCTCAACAAAAGGGGGTTCGTTCTCTTGGACGAACACCCCTGGCTATGGGCATGCTTCTATTATTTTCTACTAAACAAGAAAAACATGACCCATCACTTATTTTTAAATGAAAAAGTTACAAACTTAAGTCACACTTTTGACAAGTGCTACACTTCTACCAAGAGTTTTTCTAAAATTCTTATAATTACCATTGACTACATTACAGTAATTAAACATCCATGCAAATAACTCATTTCATTTTGATGTCAACACATTTCTAATAATACTTGATAAGAATATGCTAAAAAATCATTTCAAAATCAATTATGACCTTGTGTTTTAGTTTCTTTTGACTAAGTAAGCTTCATATTTAAATATACAATACACTGAGTATCATTCTCATTTAGAGGTACTTGGGAGACCAAACTACTGCCAGTACATATCATTAATTTCCCATTAATCATTTTAAAATCCATGCCAGTTTTGTTTACTTTTCCATTTGTGATTAACCTTCTTTACTTTCCATTTATGTCGAGAGGACAGCTTTAATGCCAATATTGACTTTCGTTTTTAGTTTCTTCTCATGGATTAAGTTTATTGCTATCAAGATCACAACTCACATCCTAATTTCCCCATCCCCACCATTTCTTTGCTTGTGACCTCCATAATTTAATTAATTAAATCTTTCTCCTTTTCTATGATGCAATGTAAATCTTGCCAGTCTCAGCTAGCAGACAAACAAGCAGACATAGTAAATAACACAAAACCTGAAACTTCTTTACAATTTTGTTGAACTGGAAACTTTCCTTGACTTTTAAAAAATATTTGTGAAAACTTGTTCATTGGAATTAATGAGCATCTCCCAACATCCATCATAGTCAATTAAGCAGCAATCTGCATTGATTCTCTTTGATCCTGACATACTACACAAACCATGGCTATAGATTATCTGTCTCATAATCTAGTCTTAGATTTGGTGCTGGATGAGTTCCTAAATCTGTATTGAGGCAGGATGTGTTAAAGTAGGTTACTTGTTACTTTTGCTGTGTAGGGAGCATTTAGGCTTTAAGCGAGTGCTTCACAGGAAAGCGAGGGCCCATAGACGCATACTGCTTTTATTTGAACCCTGAAAGAGACATTGATACACAGGTTCCACAAACCGAGTGTAGTTTTCAATTTAAAATTTTGTAAGCAAGCTCGATCTCTTAATCTTCATAATAATTGTAACAAGAACTGTCAAAAGGACAGCATGCTCGACTATTCAAAGCTAGAGAATGGGCTTATTGAGGGAAATATATATAGAAATAGGGTAGCAGGGGCAGATGATTTCAAAATACTTGAGCTTTGAAAGGTGCACGTACATTTCCATTTGCTTTGTTAATTTTCACATTTTACTACAAGCTTCAAAATATCTTTTCAGTTTTCCCAGATATTTTAAGACAAAAAAAGCTCAAGGTTACCATCACCCAGTAACTCAGAAAACATGTAAAAGCTAGCAGTCTTTATAACTGTAACACCTTTTTTAGTTCTATCAATTTAACAACAAAGAAAGGAGGGGCCCTAACTTACCAATGTAAATCAAAGAATGTCATTAAACCCCCTTTACAACCTGTACCCTCCCCCAACCCCTACACATTGCCAGAACTACACCCTGGATTTTAATACAACTTCCAATTTAAGAAACTATGTGTGCCAAGCACAGTGGCAGCGCTATGGGGGCATGGGGTAGGGGGGCATTTGTCTCCCATGAGATCGCTTTGTCCCCACGTTCCCCCAGAATATTTTGTAAGGTGACATATTTTGTCCGATTTATAGGCTTTTTCCTCCCACTAGACCAATTTACCCCCCTTCTCGACCAAAATCCTGGTGCGGCCACTAGTCAAGCAGCATGAAAAATGTACAATAACATTAAAGCAAAACCCTTACAAAAAAATGAGCTCGCGACAAGCTCGTCATTAAGAAATGAGCTTGCGACAAGCTCGTCAAAACTTAGACAAGCTCATCAATACTTAGACGAGCTCGTCAATACTTAGACGAGCGTGACAATCTTGTCAATACTTAGACAAGCTCGTTGCAAGCTCATCAATACTTAGACGAGCTCGTCAATATTTAGATGAGCTCGTCGTGAGCTCGTCAAAACTTAAGGTAAGCTCATCAAAAATATTGTTGAATAGGAAGAGCTCAATCGTAGTCATACAGAAACAAGCTTATTGCCAAAACAGTTTGATATTGACAAGTACGTCAAAACTAAGTTTGCACAAACTAACATTACTTTTTTTTGTTAGGTTGATTATGTAAGCCAACAACGATTTTGCAAGCTTGCCCAAGCTACAAGTCTGTTAGATTGCTGGAAGCAAAGCTTACCTGTAGGATTTGTTCATTGTAAATTCTAATGGAAACTTACAATTACATTTAATTACCTGACACAAAAAAATGTGCACAAGAAATCAATAGGATGTTAGCAGGTAACTGCCACGGTCATTATCTAAAATGATACCTCCCTGGTATTAGCTTGTACTCTTACATATTACATTTGCATGATCATATTTACACCCACCCCCCCCTCCTTTCCCCTTCCTTCCCCGACCATTGACCCATATGACAAGAAAAGCAAATACAGGAACTAAGCAATTACTCCCTACATTGTTAAGTATGAGTACCTATGTTATTTTCAGTTATTTTCATAATTTTACACTGACCATATAGGCCTAAATATGATCGTGAAGCAATATCTTTCCTAAGGGGAAATGGTCCATCATTACATTCACAGTTAATGACTCACATCCGGCATATAATACACAACTAATTTTATCACCAGTTTGCAGACAAATTTCTCCCACCAAGTCACTTAACACAGATGTGTGATTTCAATCACAAAAGTGTCCTGATTATATACTCAGCACTTGACTTTCTGTAGTCTTATGCACACAAATAACCTTGGACTACTTGGCTGTGGTTTGCATGGGAATGGCAGATAAACAATCATTGTTTGGAGTGGAAACACAATACACTGAACAGGAAGTCAGTTGGTAATTGCCATACCTAAGTTTTCAGGATTAAGTCAGGTGCCGGGTGTGGGTAGGCTTAAAGAGAAACTTTTCGGCATGATATAATATATGAGAGAAGTATAGATCAAGATGATTGAAATTACAATATTTTTACTATTATTATCACTGGTTGTCACTTCTATCTGTTTGTTCATCACTTATCACTCATTTAATTACTTGCATTACTATCAAAATATTTTATTTGCACTGCTCAGTGTCCTTTATTTACTTATTGCCCTAAAAACAGACCTTTCAAAGTTTCAGAAACTTAATCCATTTTCATGCCTCTATGGTTTTTTTGACGAGCTCGCCATTTTGAGCTCGCCATTTTGACGAGCTCGCCATTTTGATAAGCTCGCTATTTTGACAAGCTCGCCATTTTGATAAGCTCCCTATTTTGACGAGCTCATTTTGGCTCTTCAAGAAACTTTGATGAGCTTGTAATGGTTACAATGCAAGCTCGCTGTGAGCTTGTTTTTAACATTTTGACTAGCTCGTCGCAAGCTCATCAAAGAGGTTTAATAAGAGCTCGCGTTGAGCTCGTCATTTCTGTACGGGTATGCAGACCAATATTGCCCAACGTATGACAACCTAGACATTGGAAACAATACAAATCCCCTCACTATACTAATAATGCACATTCCAGCCTGTCCCACATTCCATCCCAGCCTGTCCGAAATATCATCCCATGCCTATACTTCATGCAATCCCACCTAAATGCCAGACACTGTATGCCATTCCACCACATGCATGACCCACATGCCATTACAATTGAAATCCAGATGACACCCCACCATATGTCCCACATGCCATTCCACCCTGTCCCACATATTGACCCAGCCTGTTCCACATATACCCAACTCCCTGTTCCACATGCTAACACACCCTGTTCCACATGAAATCCTACCCTAAATCTCTTTCTACACCACATTCCACTTATTGCTTATATTTCCTAAACCCCTAATAGAAAATTTCTTTAAAAGCAAGAACACTTTTATTGGTTTCTTTGTTCATTTCTTTAAACATTTTTATTCCTATTCATGTCAGGCCAATATATCTTATTAAATATCATTTAGAGGCAAGAAACCTTTTATTTGTTTTTTTTATTCATCACAAGACTAATCTTCTTATATCTTTTGATACCCAAGACATCTTATTCAATATTCTTTAGAGGCGAGGAACCTTTTTTGTTTTTTTCATTCATCACAAGACTAATCTTCTTATATCTTTTGATACCCAAGACATCTTATTCAATATTCTTAAGAGGCGAGAAACCTTTTATTTGGTTTTTTTCATTCATCGCAAGACTAATCTTCTTATATCTTTTGATTCCAAAGACTTCTAATTAAATATTTTTTAGAGGCGAGGAATCTTTTATTCAATTTTTTTATATTCAACCCAAGACTAACCTTCTAATTCCTATTCATGTTCAGGAATGTCATTGTCATAACAGATTCATCCAAAAACTTTAACCAACAAACAAAAAAACTTTAACCAACAAACTAAGAAAACTTTACCCAACAAACTAAAAAAACTTTAACCAGACCAAACTTTAAAAAACTTTTCCAACAAATGTTGCTAAAAAATGTGAAAACCTGAGGATTTGTTGTACCTTGTATGAACTGAAGATGATATGCATTTAATTGATGACATGATTATTGTACATCCCTCCCCTTATACAAGACTCAAGCACTCTCAGCATCCCCGGTGGTGTGCATGTATCACATGCACAAGTCCTCAGGGTTACATCAATGTTTTACTTCAACTTTCTGGCGCCTAATGACAACTTCCTGTAATAATAACCATAATCTAAACATATATTGCTGAAATCTTTTATCATCTATTCATTAACCAGCACATTGAAAAATACAGGAGAAGAGATCAGACTTTAAATACAACTTATTCTATTTTTATACTTTGGAATAATGCACTGTAAAATTGTTGCACAGAAAGACATAAGGTCAGATGTAAAAATCCGCAAAGGTTTCCTTGCAGATGAATTCCACATCCAAAAGTCTTTGTAGAAAATTAATGTGTAACATAACATAACATAACATAACAAGACAACGGGGATAAGTTAAGAAAGGTTGGTCACCCAATAAAAAGCCCAAACTAACACCACCACCACAAAAGAAAATATATGCAATCCAATGAAACTTATGGTCCATGTGGGAGAATACATCATTTCTGTTTCTTTTGAGAATGAAAAATAAAAGCTGTTACCTGTCTGGCAGTTTGGCCCAGTGTAGCCACTTTTACAAAGGCAAGAGTTTGGCTGGACACACTCACCACCATTTTTACAACCACTGACACAGATTGCTGGAAATAAATGATAAAATGCATCAATCAATACGTTACAAGCGAATGGGTAAGAAACATAAATTGCTTTCTGGAACAGTGTCACCACACTGTTCTAAAAAGGAGGATTAAAAATCACTGTTATTCAAATTCACTATTTTATGTTTAATAAGTCACCGAAACTAATTCCCCCTCTGATTACTTTACACACATAATTAGTGAAGTGAAGAACTATTTACATAACTGAGCTCTCTCACAAGAAAATAAAACTTTGAAAACACACCTTTTAAACTTTTGAAATGGTTAACTTGAAATAATCAATAACTGATCATTTAATAAATGATAAATAACTGATGACTTCATAAATGATTAAAACAGATGATTTTATTGATCATTAATAGTTGATTTAAGAATTGATCAAGAACATGATTTTAGAATAGAATTGATCAATAATACATTATTTCATAATTAGACCAATAAAAGATTTCAGAAATGATCAATAACAGATGATTTCAGAAATGAGCAGTAACAGATGATTTAATAATTGATCACTAACAACTGATTTCAGAAATGATCAATAACAGATAATTTTAGAATTGATCAATAACAGATATATTCAAAACTTATCAATAACAGATTATTCTATAATTTATCAATAACAGAAGAAGAAAACACAAGGTGTATTTCATCAATTGGGCACATCTCTTTTTGCAAACTGAATGAATTTATGATACTACAATACTGGATTCAAAATGATTTGTTAAAACACTGCTTTGGATATGGCCCATAAGTAAATGGTCATGCAGAAGCACAATTTATTAAAATCATATCATTTCAAAGGTTAATTTCTGATCACAGATTTGTTTTCCTTGGCAAGTTTCCAGCTTTCTGATTTCCAGGTCTGTCACATGAAATGGCAGACCTCTCTATGAGTTATGAAAATTGATTCTTTCCAGGTCTGTTACATGAAATGGCAGACTTCTCTATGAGTTATGAAAATTGATTGTTTCCAGGTCTGTCACATAAAATGGCAGACCTCTTTATGAGTTATGAAAATTGATTGTTTCCAGGCCTGTCACACGAAATGGCAGACCTCTCTATGAGTTAGGAAAATTGATTGTTTCCAGGCCTGTCACATAAAATGGCAGACCTCTGATTGAGGTTATGAAATGGCAGTTAGAGTTAGGGAAAATTGATTGTTTCCAGGCCTGTCACATGAAATGGCAGACCTCTCTATGAGTTATGAAAACTGATTCTTTCCAGGTCTGTTACATGAAATGGCAGACCTCTCTATGAGTTATGAAAACTGATTCTTTCCAGGCCTGTCACATAAAATGGCAGACCTCTCTATGAGTTATGAAAACTGATTGTTTCCAGGTCTGTTACATGAAATGGCAGACCTCTCTATGAGTTATGAAAACTGATTCTTTCCAGGTCTGTTACATGAAATGGCAGACCTCTCTATGAGTTAGGAAAACTGATTGTTTCCAGGTCTGTTACATGAAATGGCAGACCTCTCTATGAGTTATGAAAACTGATTGTTTCCAGGTCTGTTACATGAAATGGCAGACCTCTCTATGAGTTATGAAAACTGATTCCTTCCAGGTCTGTTACATGAAATGGCAGACCTCTCTATGAGTTATGAAAACTGATTCTTTCCAGGTCTGTTACATGAAATGGCAGACCTCTCTATGAGTTATGAAAACTGATTCCTTCCAGGTCTGTTACATGAAATGGCAGACCTCTCTATGAGTTATGAAAACTGATTGTTTCCAGGTCTGTTACATGAAATGGCAGACCTCTATGGGTTAGAAAACTGATTCCTTCCAGGTCTGTTACATGAAATGGCAGACCTCTCTATGAGTTATGAAAATGGCAGGTCTGTTACATGAAATGGAGTTATGTTATAAAACTGATTCCTTCCAGGTCTGTTACATGAAATGGCAGACCTCTCTATGAGTTATGAAAACTGATTGTTTCCAGGTCTGTTACATGAAAAACCTCTCTATGAGTTAGGAAAACTGATTCCTTCCAGGTCTGTTACATGAAATGGCAGACCTCTCTATGAGTTAGGAAAATTGATTGTTTCCAGGTCTGTTACATGAAATGGCAGACCTCTCTATGAGTTAGGAAAACTGATTCTTTCCAGGTCATCACATGAAATGGCAGACCTCTCTATGAGTTATGAAAACTGATTCTTTCCAGGTCGTCACATGAAATGGCAGACCTCTCTATGAGTTATGAAAATTGATTTTTTCCAGGTCGTCATAGAAATGGCAGACCTCTCTATGAGTTATGAAAATTGATTGTTTTTTACTCCTCTGCCTCCATACTGCTCATCAAACAAAATAGCTTCCAAGTTGAACTATTATTCTCATCTACATCTAAATGGAATGGAAAAACTTTAATAAACTGCCTGCAGGTCCATTTAGCATACTCCACATAACTTTAACCATTTGACCAGCAACAACCCAGAAACTAAGAATTTTAGCTTAAATATTACCAACTGATCTGCCTGGAATTTTAATTTAATTCTAACTTGTTAAGCTTTGACGGATCACACTGATGAGAAGTTATAACATTTTCAACATACATGTAATGCAGCATCCATTTGTAAGAGCATTACTTTGAAGCAAAGATAATGCAACCACATAACAACCAACTCTAAACCTAATGGACTATAAACAAATCTGCAACTAAATTTAACACCTGAAAGCCCATTATTGCTGTCTGTATGAAAGGCTTTGGGGTGGGAGGCAGCAATAAATAAAAAGAAAAGTGAGGGGGCCCAAAAAGGTCCTCTCCCCTCCCATGAAGAAGTGTTCAACTTTAGCCAACTTCTGAGGGCAATTTTGTTTTTTAAAAGCAAAAAATATATAAAAAGCAAAGTTTATCCAAATGTTTAAAAATTTCCCAAAAAATAGATGGGGGAGGGGTGGGGGTTTGGTGTCCGGACCCAATTTCCCCTGGCTACACCACTGGTGGGGGGAATCCAAAAAATAATTTGGCAGTGTTTTGAGGGCACAAAGTGAAAGGAAGGAAGAGGGGTGATTGGTTACCAGCATTTTGCACAAAAAAAACAAGAACAGTAACATTGGTGATTGCCTACTTTCTGTCACTCAATATTGTCTGTTAATTCATAGTTGATAACCTCCATATTCATACTTGATCAAGGAAAACTCTACCTTTCCAGCTGTTAGATTCCCTTCAGTTGCTATTGTTTTCAAAACAGTCTTCTTCATAAAATACTAAAGCAAACACTATCAAACCTCTCACAATCTTTCCCAGACAATACCTGTGGCGTATAGTCTTAATCCACATTTTGGCAGTTTTAAAATTCTGTTTGTGTTGGCAGTACCATGAATAGTCTGTTACTTTTTAATAATGTAAGTTTTTATTGTGAACTGATGTGTTAGCTGCAACTCACCTCATTGTATACTAGTGTGTTAGCTGCAGCTCACCTCATTGCATACTGGTGTGTTAGCTGCAACTCACCTCATTGTATACTGGTGTGTTAGCTGCAACTCACCTCATTGTATACTGGTGTGTTAGCTGCAACTCACCTCATTGTATACTGGTGTGTTAGCTGCAACTCACCTCATTGTATACTGGTGTGATAGCTACAACTCACCTCATTGTAAACTGATGTGTTAGCTGCAACTCACCTCATTGTATACTGGTGTGTTAGCTGCAACTCACCTATTGTATACTGATGTGTTAGCTGCAACTCACCTCATTGTATACTAGTGTGTTAGCTGCAGCTCACCTCATTGCATACTGGTGTGTTAGCTGCAACTCACCTCATTGTATACTGGTGTGTTAGCTGCAACTCACCTCATTGTATACTGGTGTGTTAGCTGCAACTCACCTCATTGTATACTGGTGTGTTAGCTGCAACTCACCTCATTGTATACTGGTGTGATAGCTACAACTCACCTCATTGTAAACTGATGTGTTAGCTGCAACTCACCTCATTGTATACTGGTGTGTTAGCTGCAACTCACCTTATTGTATACTGATGTGTTAGCTGCAACTCACCTCATTGTATACTAGTGTGTTAGCTGCAGCTCACCTCATTGCATACTGGTGTGTTAGCTGCAACTCACCTCATTGTATACTGGTGTGTTAGCTGCAACTCACCTCATTGTATACTGGTGTGTTAGCTGCAACTCACCTCATTGTATACTGGTGTGTTAGCTGCAACTCACCTCATTGTATACTGGTGTGATAGCTACAACTCACCTCATTGTAAACTGATGTGTTAGCTGCAATTCACCTCATGTATACTGATGTGTTAGCTGCAATTCACCTCATGTATACTGATGTGTTAGCTGCAACTCACCTCATTGTATACTAGTGTGTTAGCTGCATTCACCTCATGTATACTGATGTGTTAGCTGCAATTCACCTCATGTATACTGATGTGTTAGCTGCAACTTACCTCATTGTATACTGGTGTGTTAGCTGCAACTCACCTCATTGTATACTGGTGTGTTAGCTGCAACTCACCTCATTGTATAATGGTGTGTTAGCTGCAACTCAACTCATTGTATACTGGTGTGTTAGCTGCAACTTACCTCATTGTATACTGGTGTGTTAGCTGCAATTCACCTCATTGTATACTGGTGTGTTAGCTGCAACTCACCTCATTGTATACTGGTGTGTTAGCTGCAACTCACCTCATTGTATACTGGTGTGTTAGCTGCAACTCATCTCATTGTATACTGGTGTGTTAGCTGCAACTCACCTCATTGTATACTGGTGTGTTAGCTGCAACTCACCTCATTGTATACTGGTGTGTTAGCTGCAACTCATCTCACTGCATACTGGTGTGTTAGCTGCAACTCACCTCATTGTATACTGGTGTGTTAGCTGCAACTCACCTCATTGTATACTGGTGTGTTAGCTGCAACTCACCTCATTGTATACTGGTGTGTTAGCTGCAACTCACCTCATTGTATACTGGTGTGTTAGCTGCAACTCACCTCATTGTATACTGGTGTGTTAGCTGCAACTCACCTCATTGTATACTGGTGTGTTAGCTGCAACTCACCTCATTGTATACTGGTGTGTTAGCTGCAACTCACCTCATTGTATACTGGTGTGATAGCTACAACTCACCTCATTGTAAACTGGTGTGTTAGCTGCAACTCACCTCATTGTATACTGGTGTGTTAGCTGCAACTCACCTTATTGTATACTGATGTGTTAGCTGCAACTCACCTCATTGTATACTGGTGTGTTAGCTGCAGCTCACCTCATTGCATACTGGTGTGTTAGCTGCAACTCACCTCATTGTATACTGGTGTGTTAGCTGCAACTCACCTCATTGTATACTGGTGTGTTAGCTGCAACTCACCTCATTGTATACTGGTGTGTTAGCTGCAACTCACCTCATTGTATACTGATGTGATAGCTACAACTCACCTCATTGTAAACTGATGTGTTAGCTGCAACTCACCTCATTGTATACTGGTGTGTTAGCTGCAACTCACCTTATTGTATACTGATGTGTTAGCTGCAACTCACCTCATTGTATACTAGTGTGTTAGCTGCAGCTCACCTCATTGCATACTGGTGTGTTAGCTGCAACTCACCTCATTGTATACTGGTGTGTTAGCTGCAACTCACCTCATTGTATACTGGTGTGTTAGCTGCAACTCACCTCATTGTATACTGGTGTGTTAGCTGCAACTCACCTCATTGTATACTGGTGTGATAGCTACAACTCACCTCATTGTAAACTGATGTGTTAGCTGCAATTCACCTCATGTATACTGATGTGTTAGCTGCAATTCACCTCATGTATACTGATGTGTTAGCTGCAACTCACCTCATTGTATACTAGTGTGTTAGCTGCAATTCACCTCATGTATACTGATGTGTTAGCTGCAATTCACCTCATGTATACTGATGTGTTAGCTGCAACTTACCTCATTGTATACTGGTGTGTTAGCTGCAACTCACCTCATTGTATACTGGTGTGTTAGCTGCAACTCACCTCATTGTATAATGGTGTGTTAGCTGCAACTCAACTCATTGTATACTGGTGTGTTAGCTGCAACTTACCTCATTGTATACTGGTGTGTTAGCTGCAATTCACCTCATTGTATACTGGTGTGTTAGCTGCAACTCACCTCATTGTATACTGGTGTGTTAGCTGCAACTCACCTCATTGTATACTGGTGTGTTAGCTGCAACTCATCTCATTGTATACTGGTGTGTTAGCTGCAACTCACCTCATTGTATACTGGTGTGTTAGCTGCAACTCACCTCATTGTATACTGGTGTGTTAGCTGCAACTCATCTCACTGCATACTGGTGTGTTAGCTGCAACTCACCTCATTGTATACTGGTGTGTTAGCTGCAACTCACCTCATTGTATACTGGTGTGTTAGCTGCAACTCACCTCATTGTATACTGTGTGTTAGCTGCAACTCACCTCATTGTATACTGGTGTGTTAGCTGCAACTCACCTCATTGTATACTGGTGTGTTAGCTGCAACTCACCTCATTGTATACTGGTGTGTTAGCTGCAACTCACCTCATTGTATACTGGTGTGTTAGCTGCAACTCACCTCATTGTATACTGGTGTGATAGCTACAACTCACCTCATTGTAAACTGGTGTGTTAGCTGCAACTCACCTCATTGTATACTGGTGTGTTAGCTGCAACTCACCTTATTGTATACTGATGTGTTAGCTGCAACTCACCTCATTGTATACTGGTGTGTTAGCTGCAGCTCACCTCATTGCATACTGGTGTGTTAGCTGCAACTCACCTCATTGTATACTGGTGTGTTAGCTGCAGCTCACCTCATTGCATACTGGTGTGTTAGCTGCAGCTCACCTCATTGCATACTGGTGCGCTAGCTGCAACTCACCTCATTGTATACTGGTGTGTTAGCTGCAACTCACCTCATTGTATACTGGTGTGTTAGCTGCAGCTCACCTCAGTGTATACTGATGTGATAGCTACAACTCACCTCATTGTATACTGGTGTGTTAGCTGCAACTCAACTCATTGCATACTGGTGTGTTAGCTGCAACTCACCTCATTGTATACTAGTGTGTTAGCTGCAGCTCACCTCATTGTATACTGGTGTGTTAGCTGCAACTCACCTCATTGCATACTGGTGCGCTAGCTGCAACTCACCTCATTGTATACTGGTGTGTTAGCTGCAGCTCACCTCATTGCATACTGGTGCGCTAGCTGCAACTCACCTCAGTGTATACTGGTGTGTTAGCTGCAGCTCACCTCATTGCATACTGGTGCGCTAGCTGCAACTCACCTCATTGTATACGGGTATGTTAGCTGCAACTCACCTTTCTGGCATTTCTTGCCCTTGTAACCAGATGGGCAGGAGCACTTGTTTGGCTTGATACACCTTCCACCATTCATACACCTCGGTTCGCAGATTGCTGTTGACAAAAAGAAACAGAAAACATGACTTCTTTTGACAAATTTATGATATTTTAATGATTTCGCCTGCTTTAAAATAGTGTTAGTTTAGCTACAATCTTAGACAATATTAATTGTCACATGCTTACATTCTTTAGCCTCTTTGTACTCCGTCTCAATGTTGGCTCCGTCTCAATGTTGGAGGTAAAAGAGGGTCATCCAGGACACTTTCATTTCAGCCAACATTGAGATGGGACAGAAAGGGCGCTGTGCAACAACATTTCTGTCCAAGATTGAGATGGGACAGAAAGGGAGCTGTGCAACAACATTTCAGCCTACATTGAGATTGGACAGAAAGGGAGCTGTGCAACAACATTTCTGCCAACATTGAGATTGGACAGAAAGGGAGCTGTGCAACAACATTTCTGCCAACATTGAGATGGGACAGAAAGGGAGCTGTGCAACAACATTTCAGCCAACATTGAGATGGGACAGAAAGGGAGCTGTGCAACAACATTTCTGTCCAAGATTGAGATGGGACAGAAAGGGAGCTGTGCAACAACAATTCTGTCAACATTGAGATGGGACAGAAAGGGAACCGTGCAACAACAATTCTGTCCAAGATTGAGATTGGACAGAAAGGGAACCGTGCAACAACAATTCTGTCCAAGATTGAGATTGGACAGAAAGGGAACCGTGCAACAACATTTCTGTCCAACATTGAGATGGGACAGAAAGGGAGCTGTGCAACAACAATTCTGTCCAAGATTGAGATGGGACAGAAAGGGAGCTGTGCAACAACAATTCTGTCCAAGATTGAGATGGGACAGAAAGGGAGCTGTGCAACAACAATTCTGTCAACATTGAGATGGGACAGAAAGGGAACCGTGCAACAACAATTCTGTCAACATTGAGATGGGACAGAAAGGGAGCTGTGCAACAACAATTCTGTCCAAGATTGAGATGGGACAGAAAGGGAGCTGTGCAACAACAATTCTGTCCAAGATTGAGATTGGACAGAAAGGGAACCGTGCAACAACAATTCTGTCCAAGATTGAGATTGGACAGAAAGGGAACCGTGCAACAACAATTCTGTCCAAGATTGAGATTGGACAGAAAGGGAGCTGTGCAACAACAATTCTGTCCAAGATTGAGATGGGACAGAAAGGAGCTGTGCAACAACAATTCTGTCCAAGATTGAGATGGGACAGAAAGGGAGCTGTGCAACAACAATTCTGTCCAAGATTGAGATGGGACAGAAAGGGAGCTGTGCAACAACAATTCTGTCCAAGATTGAGATGGGACAGAAAGGGAACTAAATGCAACAACAATTCTGTCAACATTGAGATGGGACAGAAAGGAGCTGTGCAACAACAATTCTGTCAAGATTGAGATGGGACAGAAAGGGAACTGCAACAACAATTCTGTCAACATTGAGATGGGACAGAAAGGAGCTGTGCAACAACAATTCTGTCCAAGATTGAGATGGGACAGAAAGGAGCTGTGCAACAACAATTCTGTCCAAGATTGAGATTGGACAGAAAGGGAACGATGCAACAACAATTCTGTCCAAGATTGAGATTGGACAGAAAGGGAACGATGCAACAACATTTCTGTCCAACATTGAGATTGGACAGAAAGGAGCTGTGCAACAACAATTCTGTCCAACATTGAGATGGGACAGAAAGGGAAACTGCAACAACAATTCTGTCAACATTGAGATGGGACAGAAAGGGAGCTGTGCAACAACAATTCTGTCCAAGATTGAGATGGGACAGAAAGGAGCTGTGCAACAACAATTCTGTCCAAGATTGAGATTGACAGAAAGGGAACCGATGCAACAACAATTCTGTCAAGATTGAGATTGGACAGAAAGGGAACGATGCAACAACATTTCTGTCCAACATTGAGATTGGACAGAAAGGAGCTGTGCAACAACAATTCTGTCAAGATTGAGATGGGACAGAAAGGGAGCTGTGCAACAACATTTCTGTCCAACATTGAGATGGGACAGAAAGGGAGCCGTGCAACAACAATTCTGTCCAAGATTGAGATGGGACAGAAAGGGAGCTGTGCAACAACAATTCAGCCAACATTGAGATGGGACAGAAAGGGAACCGTGCAACAACAATTCTGTCCAAGATTGAGATGGGACAGAAAGGGAGCTGTGCAACAACAATTCTGTCAACATTGAGATGGGACAGAAAGGGAACCGTGCAACAACAATTCTGTCCAAGATTGAGATTGGACAGAAAGGGAACCGTGCAACAACAATTCTGTCCAAGATTGAGATTGGACAGAAAGGGAACTCATGGTGCAACAACATTTCTGTCCAACATTGAGATGGGACAGAAAGGGAGCTGTGCAACAACAATTCTGTCCAAGATTGAGATGGGACAGAAGGGAGCTGTGCAACAACAATTCTGTCCAAGATTGAGATGGGACAGAAAGGGAGCTGTGCAACAACAATTCTGTCAACATTGAGATGGGACAGAAAGGGAACGATGCAACAACAATTCTGTCAACATTGAGATGGGACAGAAAGGGAGCTGTGCAACAACAATTCTGTCCAAGATTGAGATGGGACAGAAAGGGAGCTGTGCAACAACAATTCTGTCCAAGATTGAGATTGGACAGAAAGGGAACCGTGCAACAACAATTCTGTCCAAGATTGAGATTGGACAGAAAGGGAACCGTGCAACAACAATTCTGTCCAAGATTGAGATTGGACAGAAAGGGAGCTGTGCAACAACAATTCTGTCCAAGATTGAGATGGGACAGAAAGGGAGCTGTGCAACAACAATTCTGTCCAAGATTGAGATGGGACAGAAAGGGAGCTGTGCAACAACAATTCTGTCCAAGATTGAGATGGGACAGAAAGGGAGCTGTGCAACAACAATTCTGTCCAAGATTGAGATGGGACAGAAAGGGAACCGTGCAACAACAATTCTGTCAACATTGAGATGGGACAGAAAGGGAGCTGTGCAACAACAATTCTGTCCAAGATTGAGATGGGACAGAAAGGGAACCGTGCAACAACAATTCTGTCAACATTGAGATGGGACAGAAAGGGAGCTGTGCAACAACAATTCTGTCCAAGATTGAGATGGGACAGAAAGGGAGCTGTGCAACAACAATTCTGTCCAAGATTGAGATTGGACAGAAAGGGAACCGTGCAACAACAATTCTGTCCAAGATTGAGATTGGACAGAAAGGGAACCGTGCAACAACATTTCTGTCCAACATTGAGATTGGACAGAAAGGGAGCTGTGCAACAACAATTCTGTCCAAGATTGAGATGGGACAGAAAGGGAGCTGTGCAACAACAATTCTGTCCAAGATTGAGATGGGACAGAAAGGGAGCTGTGCAACAACAATTCTGTCCAAGATTGAGATGGGACAGAAAGGGAGCTGTGCAACAACAATTCAGCCAACATTGAGATGGGACAGAAAGGAGCTGTGCAACAACAATTCAGCCAACATTGAGATGGGACAGAAAGGAGCTGTGCAACAACAATTCAGCCAACATTGAGATGGGACAGAAAGGGAGCTGTGCAACAACAATTCTGTCCAAGATTGAGATGGGACAGAAAGGGAGCTGTGCAACAACAATTCAGCCAACATTGAGATGGGACAGAAAGGGAGCTGTGCAACAACAATTCAGCCAACATTGAGATGGGACAGAAAGGGAGCTGTGCAACAACAATTCAGCCAACATTGAGATGGGACAGAAAGGGAGCTGTGCAACAACAATTCAGCCAACATTGAGATGGGACAGAAAGGGAGCTGTGCAACAACAATTCAGCCAACATTGAGATGGGACAGAAAGGGAGCTGTGCAACAACAATTCAGCCAACATTGAGATGGGACAGAAAGGAGCTGTGCAACAACAATTCAGCCAACATTGAGATGGGACAGAAAGGAGCTGTGCAACAACAATTCAGCCAACATTGAGATGGGACAGAAAGGAGCTGTGCAACAACAATTCAGCCAACATTGAGATGGGACAGAAAGGAGCTGTGCAACAACAATTCAGCCAACATTGAGATGGGACAGAAAGGGAGCTGTGCAACAACAATTCAGCCAACATTGAGATGGGACAGAAAGGGAGCTGTGCAACAACAATTCAGCCAACATTGAGATGGGACAGAAAGGGAGCTGTGCAACAACAATTCAGCCAACATTGAGATGGGACAGAAAGGGAGCTGTGCAACAACAATTCAGCCAACATTGAGATGAGACAGAAAGGGAACTGTGCAACAACATTTCTGTCCAAGATTGAGATGGGACAGAAAGGGAGCTGTGCAACAACAATTCTGTCCAACATTGAGATGAGACAGAAAGGGAGCCGTGCAACAACAATTCTGCCAACATTGAGATGGGACAGAGAGGGAGCTGTGCAACAACAATTCTGTCCAAGATTGTAGAAACATGGCACCAAACAAAGAATCTCAACAACTCTAACAAACCAACTCCTTTCATACTAAAAACTTCTACTACGAAAATGATCTTGACTGAAGCCAAAAGTAAATTTTATATCATGAATGCAATTAAGGTAAAGATTGAAAATAAGGAACTGTTGAGATTACTTCTCAATAATATTAATAACTTAAATCAATTAGTGAGTGTGTGTCACTACTTTTCTATGGTAGACTTTCTACACCAAACAAATTGCACTTTGAAACACCCTATCTTTAAGCATACACCTTTATTAGGGAGCATTTGCTGTTTTTTGAGATGCAGTGGCTCAGTGGTTAAGGAGTCATGCTTGTATGCAAAAGGTACCAGGTTTGATTCCTGCCACAAGTGCTGTATTGTGTCCTTGAGCAAGGCACTTTACTTGCTTTAGTCCACATAGCTGTAAAATGAGTACCAGCAGTGTTCGGGAGTTAACCTGCGATGGACTGGCATCCCATCCAGGGGAAGTCATGTGCTCTCATCTGCTTGCGCCATGGCAACCAGGGATAAGCACCGGCCCTTTGTGCCTAATGGCTCGGATAAATTTAGCTTTAGCTTAGCAGCTCATTATGACAAGAAGTTTTTGTCATAATAGCCACTTTTTTGCCACTGCACCTCATATTGAGCTGCTCTCCTTCTTAATCAACAAAATTAAAATGGAAGGTCAATTTGCACCACACAACAGAGAGGTCTCCAATTCATATAGCACAAACCTGCAAAAAATTGAAAGTTAAAGCTTGACAAATTTAAAAGGCTGTAAAATGGTCAACTGCTCTTGACAAGGTTTTTGCAATTCACTACACTGTTTCTAATAGTTTTGCAACCTTTACCTGTACGTAGCCTTTAAATTGTGGAATGTTAAATTCAAGTAAACGCTGTTTTTCCTTGGCATGATAACTTTTAACTTCATCATCAATACATACATCTGCATTACTGAGACCAAACTCCCCATGGAAAGAAATTTACAATAATTAAGAGTTAACCCACAATTCATCGTTTTTTGTCACGGATTAGCCATAGAAACTGGGGCACCAAATTGAGGGATGCACGAGGTAAAGTCAAGTGCATCCACCAATATCGGTGACACAGATTTATGGTTAATCTGTAATAATGCACCATAAATCATGGGTTAACCTGTTCATTTATATATTTTTATTATGAAATAATTAAACCAACCAAGTGTGGCAATTGCAGATTTTGATAACTAATTTGAACACATATTACAGGATAACTAATTTGAAGACATATTACAGGATAACTAATTTGAACACATATTACAGGATAACTAATTTGAACACATATTACAGGATAACTAATTTGAAGACATATTACAGGATAACTAATTTGAACACATATTACAGGATAACTAATTTGAACACATATTACAGGATAACTAATTTGAACACATATTACAGGATAACTAATTTGAACACATATTACAGGATAACTAATTTGAAGACATATTACAGGATAACTTATTTGAACACATATTACAGGATAACTAATTTGAACACATATTACAGGATAACTAATTTGAACACATATTACAGGATAACTAATTTGAACACATATTACAGGATAACTAATTTGAAGACATATTACAGGATAACTAATTTGAACACATATTACAGGATAACTAATTTGAACACATATTACAGGATAACTAATTTGAACACATATTACAGGATAACTAATTTGAACACATATTACAGGATAACTAATTTGAAGACATATTACAGGATAACTAATTTGAAGACATATTACAGGATAACTTATTTGAACACATATTACAGGATAACTAATTTGAACACATATTACAGGATAACTAATTTGAACACATATTACAGGATAACTAATTTGAACACATATTACAGGATAACTAATTTGAACACATATTACAGGATAACTTTCATCAACAAATAAAACTTTAGTTTTGGCACAGCACCTAAACTTCTATTGTTCTCCCGCGATGTACAATGTGCCTATATCTAAGCGACATGTGATAATACTACGCAAACCAAGAGTATATTTTGCTGTGCGCTTGTTCTTTGCTTACTATCCCTAAGCAGTAATACTGTGCGTATCCCATACCGTGCACAATGTAGAGATGATGCTGGTGCAGTTTGCAGCTGTTGTTTCGCAGAGCGGCGGATTAACCAAGGTCAGCCGACACCTTTCGACATATCAAATTCTAGAATTCTTACGACATCGTTTTACATACTAACCCAACCCACCTTTTGCCATCTAATAATATATTCTTAACCAACAAATCATTCCAACCTTCAACACAACCTTCACTTACTCTAATGCAACACAGCTCCCCCCCCCCTCTTATAACTGATACTCCTAATAAAACATGCTCAACTTTTTTCCCCTTAAAACCACATAGGGCTGATCTATCTACCAAATCAAAATGAAAATTCATCGCAGGTTAATTTGGAATTTATCATAAGTCTATTAGGTTTCCACTCTATTAAAGCGAAGACTTGATTGTTTTTCTCTATTCATTCCCAAGACAGACAATTATCATTTTCATTCAGTGGTCGGATCTATTATTTAACTTTTTTTCCATCCCAGAACAAACATTTTACTTGCTATTCAAGTTTGATATGCATTTGTACGAAGTTATCTAAGCAAGATTTTCTTTTATACAAATTTGTTTCGAGGGCTACAACCTGTTGTTCCCCAGTAGCTGAACAATGCATGAGGTCGGATGGACAATAGATGTGGACAGATGGACAATAGATGTGGACAGATAAGCGAACAGTAAAGATGCTATATCACCTCTTCACCAACTTCGTTGGCGAGGGGATCACAATTGTCTTCAATAATTACAGAGACCACAATGTACCTACATTGGCCTTGTACAATCTCTAGTGTGTGCTATATTTGCTCCATTAACCTACCACATCGCACATTTGCAACATTATCAAGACACCTTTCATTTTTCACTTATGTCCCACATTTTCACCCAACCAAACCATCCTAATCCAACTGACTTACCCTACCAACCCACCTTATCCCATCCATCTATGGTTCTTCATCAACCTATATGCCTCTTCATCTACAATCCCACATTTACCCACCATTCTCCTTCTATCCCCATCATCTATCCCTGTGTATACTACCTATCATCATCCATATACATGTACATAACCTTCCCAATCCTAAGCTTCTACATTCAGCTATACTTTCCACTAAGCTACATTCAGCTTCTTTCCCACACATTCACCAAGTCTTTTATTTTCTCACCATTTTTTTCTTATTCTATATTTTCTTGAATAAGTATGTGTCTATGCATTGTAATAAATCATTGTGTTGATCACAATTGGTAATTCCATCGTCACATGCAAATATGATGCAAAAATGATGCAAAAATGATCAAAGAAAGAATACTGTAAATGACTATGCTGCAGGCATCCTCAGATAATTCATGCATATATTCTCATATCGGAAATAAAGCTTTTTCAAACTAGCAATATTGTTCATCTTACTACTCCTTTAGGCAACCACAGATGCTTTTCTCACTTTGAGATCTCCAGGTGCTGAAATACCAAAGTTCATCATGTTTGAGAATTCTTTTGATGATTAGATTTGACTTAAATGGATAATCCTAGAGGCTATTATCTGTTTAAGCTATGTGCACAGTGAATTGGAAGTTTGATGGCATGTAGTAGTTAGGTGAGGTGCTCTATCCTCAATGTACATACAAAATTCTTTGCATGCTTGTCCGTGTCTAAAACAATTAATTTCTGCATGTTCTTTTTTATATTCCTTTTTATGGATGACTTTTCTGAAAAAATACATTAATGAATAAACATTTAAATACATGAACTATGGAAAATAATGCTGACTAGTTTTTGCTGCTTCTCTTTAAACTATGGCAGTCTCTGGAACTGCCTTAAAGGAATGTTCCCATGGATTTGCACCATATTTTCATATATAATGGAGAAAAATTTCAAAACAAAGTGGTAAAAAAACTATGTTTATATCTTATTCCATTTAGTAGATACAAATTTTTAGTTTTTTGAATTTGGACAAACGTGACTGATTGGCAACATCTGTTATGTCATAGGGACAATTTCAACAAAATGTCTTTTGCATTTCTTTAAAAATGATTTGAATCTTTTTCTCATTGTAAATGTGATGTACACCAAGAAAATAACAAAATGTTTTCTTGTAAATTATATATTCCACCCTTTCTCTATAATGAACAAAATTACTGTCGATAATGTAAAAAAGTGTGATTAAATTTATAAGATATACATAAGAAGTGTGCTGGAATTGCCTTGATGACAACACCAAGCTGAAGGACATATACTGTACGAGGTGTTTTTAAGAACATTTTTCTACTATTTAAATTGTTATAACTTCTAAACGGAATAAGATATTAACATAGTATTTTCACCACTTTGTTTCTACAAAGTTTCTCTATCCTATATAAAAAAATAAAAATCTATGGGAATATTTCTTTAAAGGGAGTTCCAGTTAATTTGGTCACTTTTCTCATGATCTGCACTTTGTAAACACAGAGAATTCCTCTGGAATTTAAGATTTTTTTTAAGGTACAACATCTAGTGACAATTTCTGTGATGTTTTTGTTATTTCTATAAATATCAAATATTTTCTTTGATTCCTAATGATTTGCATTTCTTAAAATGTCTTGAATCCAATCATTTTGATGGAGGTACCACATCTATTGACTATATCTGTGATATTTTTGTTATTTCTATAAATATCAAATACTTTTGTCTTATTTTCTTTGATTGCTAATGATTTGCTTTTCCTAAAAACCATTTAGTTTTACGCTCTGTAGGTGCTAACACATGCCTTTATGAAGGTACGTCCTTTGAGGATCAGTGTAATGGTCAATAATATCCGTTAAAAGTGGTAATAGACAAAAGGGGAATAATAAGTGTCAAAAAGTAATCAAATGTCCTGTTCAGTGAGGAGATTATGGATTTCAAATGTGCACAATTGTACCGATCAATTTCACAATGCATCTCAAGAATCCACATACTGGACAGGATTAGCACTATCGATTGATTTTGATCAATCTTTCCAAAACTAATTCCTTTATTTTCTCCTTTTGAAAATTATTATCACAATTGTTCACAGTGTAATTGTGAAAAATGTGGGCACACATTCTTTAGCTATGCAAGAACATTTTGAAAAAATTGAAATAAAGTATGCAAATCTTTTAAGGAAAGTGAATCTGTGTCATTGCCTCCGACCAAACACTTTAAAGTTAGATGCCCTGCAGTCACTTTGAATATCTATCTCCAAAGTACATTAAATCAATGGGTTTTTTTTTTCTTCTGCTATTATATTTTCCAATGTTGGTCTTTAACTGTCAGAGGTAATGAGTGTGATAAAGCAACATCAATTTCTTAAGTGACTTATTGAAATTGAATTTTGTTTATTATTAATCAAAGGGGAAAAGAAAATTGTTTGATAAATATTAACATCTCAAGATTCTCCTTCCCTTGAGTTCAAATGAAGAAAATCTTCAACAGTTACCTGCACTTTGTCATTATAAATATATTTGCAAGTTTATTTCTTTTGCAGAAATACTCAATGAAAGTAACAAAAGCTCGCAAGCAAGAATATGAAATCTGGATAGGAATCTTTCTTTCAGTGCTATTAAGTGTTCTTATTTCTCTAACAAGATAAAAAAAAAATCACTTCATATGAAGAGATATTTATTTTCTGTACAATACATTTTTAATCAATTTTGAAAATTAAATATAATATTTTTAAATAGAAAAGGAATCTCAATTCTGTGACCAGGGGCATAATTTGCATGATAAAAGTTGTAGGGTATGTAACACAATCAGTTGTAGGGTATGTAACACAATCAGTTGTAGGGTATGTAACACAATCAGGAACCAAACATCACAAATGATGCACATCCTCTCATTGCTAATAACATGCTTTCCGCCCTATGTCATATCTTCCATCCCACCCTCTGTTCTGCATGATGTCCCATCCTATATCTTTCCCTACAGGAAATGTTACATGAAATCCAGATATCATTCCACCATGTTACCCATATGCAGGGCCATAATTCCTGGGACAATGGGGACATGCCCCCCCCCCCACTTTTCAAATGAAGGCCCGGCCCATATGCCATCACACCTGCAATCAAGATGACATCTCATCATATGCCTAGCCCCCTGTCCCATATACCATACCACCCTGTCCCACATGCCATCCCTTCCTGTCCCATATACCATGCCACCTTGTCCCACATCACATCCCTCCTTATACCATGTGCCATCCTACCCTGTCCCACATGTCATCCTTCCATGTACCACGTGCCATCCCACCCTGTTCTACAGGCCATTCTATCCTATCCCACATGCTATCCCACCATGTTTCATCCCACCTGATATCCAGACGACATGCCATCCTGTCTCACATGAATCTACTGTCCCCATGCCATCCCACCTTGTCCCACATGCCATCCCAGTCTGTCATAAATGCCATAACACAACTATGTTTCACATGTCATGCCACCCAGTCCCACATACTATCCCACCCTCTCCTATATGCCATGACATCCTGTCCCCCATGCCACCCCACATTCATCCTAATTCCTTCATCTACCAATCATTCTATCATTTTCCACCCAACATTCGTTTGTCTAACTCCTATCCCCTCACTTCTATCAACTCAACATACCCCCTCACCTACCATCCCCCTTCACATGCCATCCTCTGTTCATCTACCATCCTCCATTCACCTACCATCCTATTTCTCAACATGCTTCATTCACCTACCATCCATCCCCAATTCACCTACCATCCCCCATTTAACTACCATCCCCCATTCACCTACCACAGCCATTCACCTACTACCCAAACCCACTTTTTGCCATCCACTCATCTACCAAATATACTCTTAACAAACTCAACATTCCAACCTTCACTATAACCAACCTCCACTCACTTAATTGCACCACAACCCCACCCACACCCCCAGCCTTAACTTAAATTTGACACTTCCAATAAAAACATGCTTAACTTGTTTTCCCTTTATATAAACCAATTAAGGCTGATCTATCCACCAAATCAGAATGAAAATTCATTGCAGATTAACTTGGAGTTTATCATAAGTCTATTGTTTCCATTCTATTCTAGTGAAACTTTATTGTTTTTTCCCTATTTACTCCCAAGACACTTCATTATTAATTCCATTCAGTCATCAGTTCTATCATTCGACTTTTTTTCATCTCAGAACAAACCAGGTTTAACAGACATAACATCGACAACCAAGTCAATGTTTTTGATAAAGTCTGGAATGCATTTGTTGTCCTTTATATCAATTTATTTTTATAGAAATAGTTAGATTTCTTTTCCTAGGGCAGCAATCTTTTGTTCCCTAGTAGCTGAACAATGCATGAGGCGGGACAGATGTGGATGGCTGGACGACAGACAGCCAGCCGACCAGACTGACGGACGGTAAAGATGCTATATTCCCTTTTCACCAACTTAATTGGCAAAGGGATAATAAATCAGTAAATTTTGGCCAATCAAGAAGACAAACAAAGTTAAACAAAATTGTAAATATTCATGAGTACTTGAAATCATCAAGACATTAATTACCAGTTATATCCTTTCTGAAAAATTTACATTGAAAAAAAAAAAGTTGGGGCAGGGAATATGCCTCCATTATTTCTACATCTGTGACATCCCAACTTGTTTTGGTTACGAGATAATTAACCTTTGATAAATTCACAGGTACAGTAGCACTAGAAGAAATTTTAAGAAGATTGAATATTTTTGATATGCATGGATACCAACTAGGGTTGTTTATGTTGTATAACACCATGAATAATTCTTTTAAAATGTACTTCATTTGTAATTCTAATATTCATAGTTACAACACTAGAACTTTTCATAATTTACGTCATTAACAGACCAATTAAAACTGGGTTTAATTGACGGTCAACAATAGCAGAAGGGAAACATTTTGGAATGATTTAGATAGCAATACAAAGTAAAAATCAATTTCATTCTTCTTAAAGTCTATTAAGAATCTTGTTATCAATATCTAATCGACACTATAATTTGGGTGTGGATGTTTGCAGGGCAAGGGGAGCTATATAAGGCACTTTTGTGTCTTTCTTTCTATCATACAAGTTTCTTGCATGTTTTTCTCTGCTCATAATTATTCCATGTTTGCTTGTAAATGAGGGGCTGCTTTGTAAAAACCCAGGCTTCTTTAACCCTCTGCCACATCAATTGTAATCTTTGAACATATTTCTTTGTATATATGCATGTATATATTGAAAAATTGGAAATAAACTTAAACTACAACTTTTCAAATGAAAAAGAAAGACTGGAGTCATCAACAGATAAAGAATATATTTTTAAGCCATACTGATGTCGTTATCATTCTAACTGTCCATGAAAACATTCTTTTAAAACTCGTAATTCCTCAAATATAGTTAATTATGATTCATATTAAAGCTTCACTATCTTTATAAGTATGAAACCATTGAGAAAATATAATGATGACATACACTTAAAAGTCCCTAAAGTCTCCAAAACAATAAGATAGTTCTGCGTGAACTAAAAATCACACACTGCATAGCGTGAAAGCTGATTGATGATAGAGAACACAATATCTTCAACATTTAATCATGCTTCTAACTCATCTTCAGATCTAAAATAACTCTACGTCTTAAGTTTCTTTTCATTTCCAGTTCTATCTTAGATGCCACATACTTAGTTACAGTTACATTATATGCTAAAATGCACCTAAAATCCCTAACATCGAAGACAAATTTAAGAGGTAATCTGCAATTCTAATGCTAATCTAAAGCGATTTTGATAACTTACATATTTCAAAGACATGTGAAAGACATAAATATTCATAAGACTGGTTCCAGGCAAAATGAGAAGTTTTTACCACACCTAACAAATACTCTTCCTTATTTTCAATATATCAGGAACATTTGATTTGTACTTACATATTTTGTGAGCTTTATTTCTCTATGAACATAGTATATAAACACCATGGTAAGCTACTTAGTGGCATGAGGTTACATTTTGGTAAGAAATATTAAGTCAGTGACATAAAGAGTCAAAAAGTATTGTTAAAGAGATTTAAAGATCTTTACATGATTTGTATAAAATTTCCCATTAAAAAAAGCTTAAATTCTGAGTGAAACAGTCATTAAACATTTTGAATGGGAAAACAGCTTAGTATCTTAGTGCATTTTTTAGGTTTTGATTGGGCTGGGACTGGGATTACAAAAATCTTTGCCAGAATCAGCTGCAGTGCTCTTCTCCAAACAAATCACAGAAGATCATTAAAAATCAATGGTTTAACATGGGAATGTCTGCATTCATACATCATACATGTGCATATCAAAATCATGAAATTCAAAAAGCTGTGAAATTGTCAATTCTCATTTCATTGTTGATTTGATTTTTGTTATTTGTATGATTTTTTATTGCTTCTTAAAGCATTTCAGCCTCTACTTGTGTATACATCTTCAAAAGCATAATAAGCCTTTATCATTTACCTGTTTGGTTCTACTTGTGAAGAAGATACGTATGCTGACATTAGTGTCCGTTCAGAAAATGACTATCAAGGAATGAGAGAGCTTTACTAAACCAATGCTTGTAACAAACCTTTTTTCCTCCACTTATATTTCAAAATCTTTCAAACTTTTACAGAGACAATATAATATCAAACAATCGATACATAAATATATAATAACAGAAGTCAAGATGGTTCACATATTAAACTACAAAAGATATTGGTTTTACATCAACTATGTATAGGACATAGCCAAAAGCATATATGATTCACCAGGTACAATTCCAAAAAACAAAGCCTTCATAATTCATGTCTTATTAACTATGATCAGGTGATACTAATCGCTGATATTCTGCATTTTAAGTACCCTGATATTACTGATACAAAATATGGCAATATGCGAGTACATTTTTTTTGTACAATAAGTGAATGATTACTAATTAAATACAGATTAAAAAATTCTGAAAGTGACTCTTGTTCTTTTTGTTTTTATCTGAAATATAGAATTCTATCTAAACATCAAAAAAACTTCTTATCAAATATATGCACACTTGGAAAAAAAATTCATTTCGCAACTGTATATTAAATTCTTTGCAAGGAAAATCTTAAAAGTTACAGAGTGCTTTGGATTGATAAGATAACCCAAAAAAAAGGCCAAGAAAAGACAGCTCCAAGTTACACTTTATAATAAAATTTACTGCTGTGGTCCAGAAATTCTTCACATGATTGAATTCCCAAAACAAATGTCGTAACATTGCATCATATAAATTACAAAAAGTACAGAGAGGTAACTTTCTTTGTCATGTTTGCACACAAAATCTTGTAACATAATATAGACAAAATCACTTTAAGATAGTTAATTAACTGTCCTGTACTGATGTAAATCAAGAATGAGAAATGGATATGTATAAGTAGAAGGCAAAGTGTACTCACTCGTTTCGCACTTCTTGCCCGTGTATCCTCGTGGACAAAGACATCTATTCTGTCTTGTACAAGATCCACCATTTTGACATGTAAAGCTGCAAACAGCTGCAATAAACAAATCATAACTTATCTTAGACCTAACCAGAGGGAGAAATCCCATGTGGTTCCGATGCTTACTTTGATTATTTTATCGTATATCTGTAAGTGTTGTGTTCTTACATGTTTTGTTGTTTTGTTTATCATACTGGAACATGTAATTTGTGTATAATTTGTTGCTTGCCTTTTCTAAAGGTTTTTGCCTTCAGCTACTGTATAAGCCACAATCACATCAGCCAATGAATAATTATATTTGGCTACGCCTGACATGAATAATGATAAAGTCAACAACTCAACATTCTATAGGATCCTGTATCATCCTTGCTTTTATCAACAGCATCATAATAATAATATAATAAGTAAAACATATATAGCGCTAAATCAAAAGTTTGATTTAAATCTGACATGGGTTTGTGGAAACATGAGCATAAACATATTTCAGTTGGTCCCGCCTTCTCATTAATATTCATGACATCAGCACCAAAAACAATAGGATCATCTGCAGACCACAACACACCCATATACCACATATGGCATTAATCCACCTTAATGATTTTGAGATATCGTGTTTACAAGCTTCTTAACAGAATCTTATATTTAGCCCCGCCTACTAATTAATATTCATGACATCAGCACCAAAAACAATGGGATCATCTACAGACTACAACACATCCATATACCAAGTATGAAATAAATCCACCACACTGTTCTTGAGATATCATGTTAACAAGCTTGTTAACATAATTTTACATCTAGCCCTGCCTACTAATTAATATTCATGACATCAGCACCAAAAACAAGCACATCCATATACCACGTATGACGTAAATCCACCAGACGATTCTTGAAATAATATAATGTTTACAAGCTTGTTAACAGAAATGTTACATTTAGCCCCACCTACTAATTAATATTCATGACATTAGCACCGAAAACAATACTGATTATCTGCAGACCACAACACACCCATATACCAAATATGGCATAAATCCACCTTAATGTTCTTGAGATAACTATTTACAAGCTTCTTAGCAGAATTTTACATTTAGTTCCCCCTACTAATTAATATTCATGACATCAGCACCAAAATCAATAGGGCTAATCTACAAATAACAGCGCATCCATATGCCACACATGACATAAATCCACCACACAGTTCTTTAAATATTGCATTTACAAGCTTGTTAACAGAATTGTACATTTAGCCCCGTCTACTAGTCAATATTCATATCATCAGCATAAAAAACAATAGGGATCATCTAAAGACCACAACACATCCATAAACCAAGTGTGACATTAATCCACCAGTTCTTGAGATATCATGTTTACAAGCTTCTGTCACAAACACACATACACCCACACCCACATGCACCACCAGCATGACTCATCTATTCTTTTTGCTGTACTGTGAAGTGGTACTAAGTTGTCCAGCAACCTTACATACGTGACAAAACCAGGAAGGGGGTGGCACTTTCATAAGTGAAGTATATGAGGTATATGTGTCACCCGAGCAGGTGCCATTTTTTCCTTCCATTTTCATAGTACAGGTTCCAAAAACTGAGGTTACTCTTTTAATTTTGTACTGCTGGTCCATTTTATACAATATTTTCATTGAATATCATACTGCAGGTAATAAAGTTGGATATCAAAATTGTAATTTCATGCGGCAGTTACCAAAAAATATGTCATATTGCGGGTATGTTTTCAGTTCGTGGGCTGTACACCCCAACCACTTTTGGTATAAAGTGCCCCCTGGGTGACAAAATTTAAAGAATCTGATCCAATAAGTTCAAATCAATTATTAAAGAAGGTTTGTAAAAGATTTGCACAGTTAGTAAAGATAAGAGCAAATTTGGACCTACCCTCAAAAGATTGTTTCATTAATTCAGATCATATTTCAAATAAGGACACAGTTTTGCCAAAGATTGTGAGTATTGCCAACAGTGTGCATTATAGCTTAATTGCTTCTACTTTGGCAACCTTTATGTCAAATTGCATCTTAAAAACTCATTAATGTTCACTTACGATATCAATTTGACAAATTGTAAGCACAGCAGCACATTACAATATAGTACAGCACATTACAATATAGTACAGCACATTACAATATAGTACAGCACATTACAATATAATACAGCACATTACAATATAGTACAGCACATTGCAATATTACAATACAATAATACAGCATTACAATACAGTACAGCACATTACAATATAGCACATTACAATACTGCACATTACAAAATACAGCACATTACAATATAGTACAGCACATTGCAATATAGTACAGCACATTACAATATAGTACACTGTAAATAAGGCAGTAAACAACCTTGTCCAAATATGGTCAAGTGGAATAATAAATAAAATTTACCCACTTTCTTGCATATCATATCAAACAATACACTATATTGTCTCATAATTCACAGCACTGAAATAAGTTGATCACAATCACTCCCCAACTTCCTTCAGGAATAAGATCTATTGATTGGTACAGTACATGACAGGTTAAATCAAGCATTACTTTCAATGCTGTTAAGTTAACCTTCAGAATTCCTTCTAATACTGGATTTGTAAATTTGTGTTCGAGTTCAATTGTTTCAAATTTTCTGCTTTGTATCTTTCACATTGATATTAAAAGGATGTACATCTTTATGAAAATAACATATTGTTTTCTTTATATTCTAAACATTGCAACTCTTTGAAATGTGGCACCAAAAAAAATATATTTCCATACAGAATACAAGAGCCTCAAATATAAATCTAATTTGCATCGTCAGAAATGTCATCTTTGATTCTGTCCTAGAGGTAGAACAGACAACTACATAGTCTTCGACAGACTACATAATTTACAAACAGGATGGGTCAATTATTGCGTAGTGAAGGATTGACATTTTCCCATGGCAAATGACTTTGTCCTTCATGACCTTGCCTTAGTTTAACATACAATCAAATCTGTCTTTTTCTTTTGTTTTATAACACAAATAAATCCAGCGGTAAAAATCTCCAAAAGTAAAGTTCATTCAAAACTTTCATTTAAGCTAAAATGTGAACAAAATAAATGTATTTCTTGGGGTAAATGTGCTTAATGTATGCAATAAGTGTTTTGCAAGAGTGCAAGAGTCTCTTCTAGGAATGGGAGGGAAATGCTGGATCTGATGTCCTTAAAGAAATATTCCCATGGGTTTTCATTTTTCCATATACGATAGAGAAAATTTATAGAAAGAAAGTAGTGAGAAGACTATGTTAATATCTTATTCCGTTTAATAGTCATAACAATTTAGAGAGGAGAAAAATGTTCTTAAAAACACCTCGTACAGTCTATGTCCTTCAGCTTGGTGTTGTCATCGAGGCAAATTCAGCACATTTCTTATGTATTTCTTAAAAATTTAATCACACTCTTTTTACATTATCGAACAGCATTTTTGGTTCATTATAGAGATAGGGTGGAATTTATAATTTACCAGAAAACATTTTGTTTTTTTCTTGGTGTACATCCCATTTTCATTAAGAAAAAAAAAATCAAAACCATTTTTAAAGAAATACAAAAGACATTTTGTTGAAATTGTCTCTATGACATCACAGATGTTGGCAATTAGTCACTTTCGTCCAAATTCAAAAATACTTTGAAATTTTGTGACTTTTAAATGGAATAAGATATTACCATAGTTTTTTCACCACTTTGTTTCTAAAATTTGTCTCTATCATATATGAAAAAAATGAAAATACATGGGAATATTCCTTTAAATTGGTGTCCCACAAGATCCAGTAGTAAACTAGTAAATTACTAGTAAACTAGTAATTCAGTGGTACTGAATTATGTATCAATAAATCAGATGATTACTTTGTGTGAACGCGCACCCTTACCAATTTCACACGCGCACCCTTACCAATTTCACACGCGCACCCTTACCAATTTCACACGCGCACCCTTACCAATTTCACACGCGCACCCTTACCAATTTCACAGAAGGATCCTCGGAAACCTCTTGGACACTGACAGTTTCCAGGCTGAGAACAAACACCTCCATTCCTGCAGGAATGTTGGCACACAGCTGTAGGTTGCAAAACAAAATACAAAAAGATCAGTGTGTTCAAATTGCATATTGTGTTGTGATTAAATTCAACACAATTCTCCTATTTAAAGCTTCATTTCTATGTGACTTACTTACGTTGAATAAACTTTTATCAAAATAATTCAATTTTATAATAGAAGCTAAAATATTTTCTGAAGAAATCAGAGAAACAAGCAGAATATCAATTTGATAATTTTCTGAAACAACCTTGAAAAGCTTAAAAATCATCAAATTATATAAAAAGAAACAACTCACAGCATCTATTTGATAGTTTTGAATAACTCTTCAAGCAATGAAAAAGTTTGAAAAGTCTGAAAATACCTTTAAAATTGACATTTTATGGCTTTTCCTTGAGACTATGTTCAACTTAATCTACCATGCTTCCCCAAAAAAATTAGGTAATTGAAGCTCATAAAATTTTGCAATGCCAGAAAAGCCATAAGCTTCTCGAACTATGAATCTAACTCAAGCGTGATACTATTTTCCAGTTCATTAAATGTGAAGCTAATGCAGTATGCATCAGATCCTAAACCAGAAAAAAATTGGCGTAAATATTTAAGCACGGTAGATCAGGTAAGAAACTGCTAATGACACAAACTGATCTTTCTGAGATGCACAAGAGGAAAATTTGCTGCTTGAAGTTACACTTATTTTGTAATTCTGTAACACCTGTATGTTCATATGTAATATCAATCTTGAAAGAGAAACTGGTAGGGCCAAACAAATCATCCTTAGTTTCTCTAATAAACTTAGAAAGTGCAAATCTTTTATATTCCACCTGTTGTGTTCACAAAGAAACTTTTAATTAAATAAAAACAAAGGTCATGACAGCAATATTTCATTCGAAATTAATATTGCTTTGATGCTTGATTGCTTTGATGCTTGATTGCTTTGATGCTTGATTGCTTTGATGCTTGATTGCTTGATTGCTTTGATGCTTGATTGCTTTGATGCTTGATTGCTTTGATGCTTGATTGCTTGATTGCTTTGATGCTTGATTGCTTTGATGCTTCAAATTTATGCTGAACTTGGTGAAAATACAAGGATCTTAAATTTAACACATTAAACCTAATGGTTGGTAGGTCTTAATGACACTTCAACAGCGTTAATGAAATTGTTCCCGAGAGGTTTCAATTTACATCTAAATTAACTGAATGGCTGAGATGTGTAAGGTTGGTGGAACTATGACTAAAAGGGGTGGGGGTATTTGTAGGGGGTGTGGGTATTTGTAGGGGGTGGGGGTATTTGTAGGGAGTCTAATTTGCATATCCCACTGACATATGATCAACACCACAGTGCATATACAAAGTCATTGCAAAGTATACATTTCAGTCAGCTTTTTTTAAACCTTATATTTCCACATCTATATGGAATTTTCATTTTAAAGGAATATTCCCATCGTTTTTGTAAAATTTTATTTGAAAGAGCATACTTTTTGAGCCAATTTGGTACAAAATCAGGTTAATATCATATTCAGAAGATATAGATTTTTAAAGATTTCCCAATTGCATTTTAAAGTACAGTATGATGAATTCATGTTTGATGATGTCATAGAGACAATTCCATTGCAAATGTTAAAGTATTTCTTTGAATGTTAATTGGTTGTTTCTGTATGATTAGAAACAATTTTCCAAAAGTTATTGATATAGGGTATATTTGGCAATGTATATAAATACCAAACTTTCATTAATTCATTTTTCTAGCAGGTTTTACTAATAAAAAAGGATGATAGATTTTAATGAAATACATCAACTTTGTGGGAGTATGTGTTGTTGTGATGTCATACTGAGCCTTTTCCTATTTGTTTATTGGCATTTTTGTGAACCTTAAAAATTGATTATCTCCTGGTAGGAATAACATATCAACATGATTTTTGTACTAAGTTGTTTCTAAAATTGTTTTCTTTCTTATAAAAGGTTACGAAAACATGGGAATATTCCTTTAATTTACTTTTGCAAAATCTTATTTCAAAGATACAGAATTTTCTTAAACACAAGAATTTCAAAAGTCCGATTAAATCTTACTAATAGTATGTTCCTTTATTAAGGATTGATGAGGTAAAAAGAAGTTTTCTTGCAATGTAGTTGTGTAACCTGCAAACTATCTGATCTCATTTCTCTTACAAGAAATATTCTTTCTCTCAACAATTTCTTCTTGAAAATCACATAAATCGTACAGCTTATCTCTTTTTCACAAACAGGTAAATCTGAACTGCTAATGGCATATGAACACTTTTTGACAAAAAACATGCAAATTGACAAACATGATCAGCGCAGTTGTTAAGATTCCTCTCATCATCAATTTGTTTCAGAATTAAAGAAAACATAAAACTGAATAAGGACAATCATTCACTGACCTTACTGCCATAAAGAGTAGATGAACAGTTTCGAATGATCATTTCTCCCATAAGCATACCCATTCAAAACAACACTTTGTTTTTCTCTCAAATTTGATCTAATTTTGCTTGTTGACATGAAAACTAGCTTTGAAAGTAAGACCTAGCATTCTATGCCTCTAAGGAATCAAATCTGCTCACAAATCACACGAGACCTAGTTTGGCTTGACATAAATTTGATTGTGCGGAAATTAATGCAAATTTTTCTTCTGCACTAAAGAAATAGCTGAGAAATGGCTTGCAGTCCTTTAGAAAGTAAAGTAAATGAGTTATCAAAGTTATGTTGCTGTGAAAGTGGGGCAATTTAGTTGTAGATTGTAAAATGATGTATTGAGAAAAAGGAATGGGCTCTATCTCCTGGTGAGGTGACTTTTGACATTATTAAGGAAAAGGTTTTCATGACTGTTTTCTTTCATTTTATAATTCTGTAGATTTCATATAGATTAGAATCTAAGACTAATAATGGCATATACTGTATTCCATGACCAATATTCAGGGATTAGTTTAGGTTCCACATATGCCCATCCTGTAGGATGAAAAACAAATAGAGACACAGAACTTGCAAAGAAATTATTCTGATACCTTGTTTTCTTCAAGAGGTATTTGAATTCAAAACATGAAATATTCTTTTCATAAAATTTCTGGGACAAAAATGGCACTTTACAATATTGCATTACACACTCACTGCTTTACATAACTGCTAATAAATATTAATGAACAGGAGTAAACTGTAAGTTATTGAAAACATTAATTCTACATTTTTTTATTTGTTAAATCACATGTTCACATTACTATACTAATTTTATTTATCTGCTGAATAACAACAGTTATTTCAAAGACTGTTTTACTCAGAATTACAAACTGAAATAGGTCTATGCCACTAATTGCCAGTGCCTATATACAATTAAACTTGAATATCTTCTTAAAGGGATATATGCTGAAAAGTTTCTTTTTAAGACTACCCACACCGACACCTGAGTCAATACTGAATACTTAGGTATAACAATTACCAACCCAACTTCCTGTTCAGTGTATTGTGTTTCCACTCCAAACAATGATTGTTTATTTGCCAACCATGCACACTACAGCCAAGTAGCCCTAGCTATTTTGCATGTATAAGATTACACAAAGCCAGAGCTGAATAATCAAGCCACTTTTGTGATTCAAATCACTCGTCTGTGTTAGGTGTCTTAGTGGGAGAAGTTTGTTTTCAAAGCGGTGGTAAAAATAGCTGTGTATCTTAATGCCTGAGGTAATAATGTGCATTAACTGTGAATGATTGATGGAATCATTTCTCCTAAGGAAAGATATTGCTTCATGTATGCCCATAAATTTTCATATTGATTTATATAGTAGAGTAATATTAATAGAAACAGATTGGCTGATATCTTATTCCATTTAGGAGTTATTTCATTCCAAAGACTTGAAAAATGTGTTTAAAAGTAACCTTTGGAGTGTAAAATGTGATGTCATAATCGCAGATCTAAGATAGATCTTTATGTATTTCTTTAAAATGAAAGTTTTATTTTATTTGAAATGGAAAGTTTAAGAGCAAATAGGGAAAGCATATTCTTACAGAGTGCTTGTTATGTCCAATCTCAGCAATCAAACCAAAAGTGCTTCCAATAATTCATAAACAGGCAATTAATTTTCATAAAAATACATAAATAGTGTTTGTGGATCTGCAGTTATGACATCACATCTTACACTACAAGGTCACTTTTCAAAAAAACTCATGCAATTTTTGGAATGCAATAACTCATAAACTGAATAAGATATCAGCATGATTTTTACACACAATTGTTTCGTTACTAATCCTCTATTATATATATTAAAAGAAAAATCCAAAGGAATATCCCTTTAACCCTTACTCTACCACGTGGCGATATTATCGCCGTTTTGGGTGCCCCGTCTTTGGCCCCGCCCCCAAGCGCATTTTCAAAATAGTGCTGGTAGAGTAAGGGTTAATCAACCCGCGACATATGCGCCAACCCGAAAATATAGGCAGCATGATCCAGGTGGGCGGCCCAGCGGGTCCCGAGAACGGAAGGGGCCCGACTCTTCTGCCTGGAAGACAGAGGACCCTTCAATAATCACGCCTTGATTAACCCTTACTCTACCACGCGGCGATATTATCGCGCGTTTGGGTGCCCGTCTTTGACCCGCCTCCCGAGCGCATTTTCAAAATAGTGCTGGTAGAGTTAGGGTTAATCAACCCGCGACATATGCGCCAACCCGAAAATATAGGCAGCATGATCCCGGTGGGCGGCCCAGCGGGTCCCGAGAGCGGAAGGGGCCCGACTCTTCTGCCTGGAAGACAGAGGACCTTTCAATAATCATGCCTTGATTAACCCTTACTCTACCACGCGGCGATATTATCGCCGTTTTGGGTGCCCCGTCTTTGGCCCCGCCTCCCGAGCGCATTTTCAAAATAGTGCTGGTAGAGTAAGGGTTAATGCATTGGCGGACTGGCACACCGGTCCACCAGTGCTCAGGTGGGTCCAAGGCGCCAGTCCCAAGAAGTCTGAGGTGCAGGTCACTCCAGCTGGACCAGTAGAATTTTATGTGCCAGTCTGCCCCTGCCTTAATGGAAAAGATATAGGATTTCTTTATTTAACATGTTTTACATTCATTTTCCTCTACAATATAAGATGAACATGTTTGACCATTAAACTAATCCTTTACAATAGTATTCAGGTCAACCAACATATAACTTTACATAAAGAAACAACATTGACTGCCAATAATATGCTCTCTGTAATAAGAAACATGTAAATCCAAGGGATACAGGTTATGGAATGATCAAACTCACGTGTGCTGCAAGTAGCCCCTGTAAACCCTGGCCGGCACTGACATCTCCCAGGTCCAGCACAAAACCCACCATTCTGACACTGCACACCACATGAAGCTGACAAGATGAAAATCAGAAAGAGAAAATAAAACAATTTAAGCAAATATAAATGTACAAAATTGCAAGTACAACAAAATCTCATTTAAATTGGCCAAATGAGGCATTTATATCAAAAAATGAATTAAAAAACCCTACTATTTCTTTGGTGAGAGCAATACACCATAATTAATGCAGTGAGAGTAATACACCACCATTAATGCAGTGAGAGTAATACACCACCATTAATGCAGTAAGAGTAATACACAACCATTAATGCAGTGAGAGTAATACACCACCATTAATGTAGTGAGAGAAATACACCACCATTAATGTAGTGAGAGAAATACACCACCATAATTGCAGTAAGAGTAATACACCACCATTAATGCAGTGAGAGTAATACACCACCATTAATGTTGTGAGAGTAATACACCACCATAATTGCCGTGAGAGTGATACACCACCATTAATGCAGTGAGAGTAATACACCACCATTAATGTTGTAAGAGTAATACACCACCATAATTGCAGTAAGAGTAATACACCACCATTAATGCAGTGAGAGTAATACACCACCATAATTGCAGTAAGAGTAATACACCACCATTAATGCAGTGAGAGTTATACACCACCATTAATGTTGTAAGAGTAATACACCACCATAATTGCAGTAAGAGTAATACACCACCATTAATGTTGTGAGAGTAATACACCACCATTATTGCAGTGAGAGTAATACACCACCATTATTGCAGTGAGAGTAATACACCACCATTAATGTAGTGAGGGAATCATACTATAATAAATGTAGTGAGAACAATACACCACCATTAATGCAGTAAGAGTAATACACCACCATTATTGCAGTAAATGTAATACACCACCATTAATGTTGTGAGAGTAATACACCACCATTAATGCTGTAAGAGTAATACACCACCATTAATGTAGTGAGAGAATCATACTATAATAAATGTAGTGAGAACAATACACCATCATTAATGCAGTGAGAGGAAAAATATTTTTTTAGGGTCGTTTGCATATATTCCATACAATGTCAAACTCAACAAAAGACTAAATTAATCCAATACATTAATGTGACAAAAGGAAACATTAAACAAAATTATGTTTGCTTTTTACTTACATGCTTCACATCGATTACCAAAGTAGCCCTGTTTACATGTGCATTGATTCCGGGGTGTACATGTGCCATTATTCATGCATGGAGGCAAACACCGGACTGAGGATGAAATCAGATCAGGAAATACTAATCATTTCTCCAACAAAAACATATTTTTATGTGGTAATTGCAAAGATAAAAGTCTGGCTTTCTCACAAAACACAAAGATCACACGAAACATTCTAACTTGTGATACCATCGTATCAGAAACCTAGAAGCACAACAACTGACTCATACAAGAAATTTTAGAATAAAGAATCACATTTATAATGATATCGTTAATAGAGAGCAATCTCTGTATCAATACTTTTACCTACCACCCCACTGGCTCTGTCTTGTCCACAAAGTGCAATTATTACAAACACCATCAGTAAGATTCAGATTAGATGTGAAATTTATTCAATATCGTTGAAGTGACCTTTGACCTCACATAAATCTCTCTTGTGAATAATTTAAAGTTCATCTGATCAGGTTTTTTCATATTTTTTCTCAAACAAAATCCAAAAATGACCTTGAAATATTTAGAAAAGATGTTCTAATTATGTTAAAAATAAAATGAAGTCTCACCCATTTCACAACGTTGGCCTGAAAAACCTACTGGACATTGGCAAACATTTGGGCTTACACAGATACCATTGTTTTCACATTTTGGTGCGCAAACCGCTACAGAAAATAAAGAAAGTAAATCATTTATTCTAAACTGAATCATGTTTCTAACTTTATTTCATTTTGTCATCTTAAAAAACTGAATATTCTGTGAAATCTGATCTGTTTGACAGAGAATCAGTTTGGTAAACAAGGATAAGGTTAGCCATGACCTACAGGCTTGCTTTTTAAATGGGGATACAGGGTGGTCATAGCAAACCCTACATGCACTGGTGCCATCACATTCGATGTGGGCATTAGAAAATACAGTACAATTTTGAATAATTCTCTATATGTAAAACACAGTGTTTGCTTGTATGCATTTAGGATACTATCAGATCATGCTCAAGTATTTCATTGCTAAATGAATGCCTTCGCATAGAACGTTCTTTCCATCAGGGATATACAAAATCGTGAATTTGCACACACCTAAATGTCTCTGAATGTATTTGAATGCATTTCCTTTGAAGTATCACATTTCACTGCATGATAATTCATATGTGCGCCTACTATTCTATTTATTTACAAGTTATAATGCTCCGTCCGTGAAGCTTTGTCCTCTTTCACAAATAACCTGGGTCTATTTGATAAATTGCTGGCTAAATCTAAATTCTTCATTAGTTATAAAGCAGAAAAAAACCTACTATTCTATTCATTTACAAATTATAATGCTCCGTTTGTTAAGCTTTATCCTCTTCCACAAATAACTTGGTCTATTAAATTTGACAGACAGATTATTGACCATATTTCTGAGGAGAGCTAGTAAGTTCAATAAACTGCGATAAATAATAATACTAAAGTTCTTACATAGGGCTTTACTATGCAAACATTCTCAAAGCACTTTACAATATAACTTTCAAGACAGCGGTCAATTAACTAAAATGCTTTTATTACTACTCTGCTCCGATCCCTGAGCATCAAACTAGAGGGAAGCAGGTCACAAATTTTGAAGTCTTTGGTATGGTTTACCAGGGATAGAATCCAAGACCATATGAATGGAGAGCGGTGCTCTTCCAATTAAGCTGAGTCAGGATATAGGTACTCAATGTATGATCAGCTGTGGAAAGGTGTCTTTCTAAAGTAAGGAAGCTGTGGAAAGGTGTCTTTCTAAAGTTGGAAAGCTGTGGAAAGGTGTCTTTCTAAAGTTGGAAAGCTGTGGAAAGGTGTCTTTCTAAAGTTGGAAAGCTGTGAAAAGGTGTCTTTCTAAAGTTGGGAAACTGTGGAAAGGTGTCTTTCTAAAGTTGGGTGTCTTTCTAAAGTTGGGAAGCTGTGGAAAGGTATCTTTCTAAAGTTGGAAAGGTTTGGAAGCTGTAAAAGGTGTCTTTCTAAGGTGTTGGAAAGGTGTCTTCTAAAGTTGGAAAGCTGTGGAAAGGTGTCTTTGTGGAAAGGTGTCTTTCTAAAGTTGGAAAGCTGTGGAAAGGTGTCTTACTAAAGTTGGGAAGCTGTGGAAAGGTGTCTTTCTTTTAAAGTTGGGAAGCTGTGGAAAGGTGTCTTTCTTTCTAAAGTTGGAAAGCTGTGGAAAGGTGTCTTTCTAAAGTTAAAGTTGGGAAGCTGTCTAAAAGGTGTCTTTCTAAAGTTGGAAAGCTGTGAAAGGTGTCTTTCTAAAGTTGGGAAAGGTGTCTTTCTAAAGTTGGGAAACTGTGGAAAGGTGTCTTTCTAAAGTTGGGAAGCTGTGGAAAGGTATCTTTCTAAAGTTGAGAAGCTGTGAAAGGTGTCTTTCTAAAGTTGGAAAGCTGTGGAAAGGTGTCTTTCTAAAGTTGGAAAGCTGTGGAAAGGTGTCTTACTAAAGTTGGGAAGCTGTGAAAAGGTGTCTTTCTAAAGTTAGAAAGCTGTGGAAAGGTGTCTTTCCAAAGTTGGAAAGCTGTGGAAAGGTGTCTTTCCAAAGTTGGGAAACTGTGGAAAGGTGTCTTTCTAAAGTTGGGAAGCTGTGGAAAGATGTCTTTCCAAAGTTGGGAAACTGTGGAAAAGTGTCTTTCTAAAGTTGGAAAGCTGTGGAAAGGTGTCTTTCTAAAGTTGGGAAGCTGTGGAAAGGTGTCTTTCTAAAGTTGGAAAGCTGTGGAAAGGTGTCTTTCCAAAGTTGGAAAGCTGTGGAAAGGTGTCTTTCTAAAGTTGGAAAGCTGTGGAAAGGTGTCTTTCTAAAGTTGGGAAGCTGTGAAAAGGTGTCTTTCCAAGCTGTGGAAAGATGTCTTTCTAAAGTTGGAAAGCTGTGGAAAGGTGTCTTTCTAAAGTTGGAAAGCTGTGAAAAGGTGTTTTTCTAAAGTTAGGAAACAGCTGAGGAGTGTTTACAAAATGTTAAATCCATCCAAGCCATTAGGCTCATAGGGCCGGTGCTTATCCCAGGTTTCCATGGCACAAGTGGATGAGAGTACATTACTCCCTTCTGGACAGGACGTCAGTCCATCGCAGAAGAACTCCCCAGTAGTGCTGGTCCTAATTTCAGAGCTGAGTGGACTGAAGCAAATAGAGTCAAGTGTCTTGCTCAAGGACACAATGCAGCGCTCGCTGTGGGATTCAAACTTTTCGCATACGAGCAAGACTCAAACACTGCACCTATTTAAAGGTGTGTTTTGGTGTTCATTTTTAAGATTCCGTGTGTAACAAAGGATGGTAAATGGTCCGATGTATTTAGAAAAATGATCATTTAATTAAGTAATGAAATTAAGTGTCAAAGTAATTCACCATCAGAGCAAGCAGTACCAAATCTTCCTTGTTCACAAATGCATCCCCGTCTCTTATCACAGATAGCATTTCTGGGACAACTGCCACAGGGTGAGGCTGAAAGGTTAATGACAATACAAAGGTCAGGTCATAAGTCATGTCGCAGAATACTTATAAAAAAAAAAACTGTTGATAGAAAACTTTCCCATAAAGTACACTTATAGATGCTTTTAATCCAACCTAAAAAAATTAATGTCCATTCATGTAACAAAATATTTTATTTGCTTAATAAATGTAATAAACGAACTATTTCTGTATAAGTACCAGAAGCAAATATCTTTAATATACACAATCAACAAAATTGTTAACTTTCATGAAAAGTAGAACAGTTTTCAACTTCTAAAACAGTGTACAGAACTTTTGTTTTCCAGTTATGGCTCATGAAAGTTTGAGGACCTTTTTTATATAAGCAAACATTGTGATGTATGAACAGGAAGACTGCTTAATGTTATGGTGACATTCTTATATTTCTTAATTTCTGTCCTTGGGAATGGTGAAAAGTCTTCTTTGCTGAGATATTGATTGAAGGAATGGCCAAGATCTCAACATTTTTGTAAGAATTGGCTACTCTTCTTGAAACACTTGGGTTGCATGATTGAAAAAACAAAGAATTTACAAAAGCTGTAAAATGGTCAGTTTTTAACTGATTCTGATGATAATTTTGCTACTTCACTGTTTTTAACTCCAGCAATTTAAGCTAATGTTATCTTTTAAATCCTTTAGCAAACAAGCGTGTACTCACGAACACAATTGTAGCCATCTCCCACCATGTTATCAGGGCACTCCCTGCAGACAAATGATGAGGCACTGCGACTAAAGCATTCAACACCAGGGTAGCATGGATTGTGTTCACAGGGGTCGATGGTCAGGGAACAAAACAGACCTGTAGAGAATAATGAAGAATGCTAACATCAGCATCATATAATATATCTCTTACAAAAAAGCTACATTCAAATGTTTCATAAGTTACACCAGTAATCCTCAACTCAGAACATTAAAAGAAGCTCTAAAATGAAGTTTCACAGGTCTCCAGCTCCAGGTGGATTTAAGTAACATTTTGCCCTGTTCATTCTCCTCTTGTAAGTACACAAGGGAGTAAGTGTTGTTGTTTTTTTCTGTTGTGTATTGAACATGTCCCTGAAGCTGTGTCCCATCTATTAGTTTAGCTTTGCATCACGAGGTAAAATCAACAGTTTGGAATGATAATGGGTCATTTGGTATTTGAAAATCTGAATCAAATTTTGAAGCAGAGGTTTGCTTAATGTACTCATGAGAATAAACATGGCATGCAAAATATGGTATTTTGTTTGTTTTTCAAACAATATATTTATCTCTAACCACCATTATATTTGGCAAAATCTTTTTCTAAGTGACGCAGTCAATCCAAAGTAACAGTCATTACCTGTAAACCCATCGTTGCACAAGCAAACGGGTGCACCTGTCTCCATGCTACAGTCCCCATACATGCAATGCAAGCTATCGCATCCCAGAATGCTCTGCTCACAAAAGCTCCCAGTGAACTGATCCGTACATGTGCATGTGTATGGGGGTAGGGTGGAGTTAGAAGCAGGCAAAGATTACAGGAGCCTCCATTTTGGCAGTCACATGAAATGACATCAATCTAAAAATTAGAAAATGATGATAAATATAATTAATGTTTACAGTTTTTTTGTGCATGCTACAAAGCTATCATACTGCTAACTAGCTTAAACTGTCATGCTGCACAGATACTTGGGTGCTACCCTCATACCAGGTAGCTGTGTTAGTGCTGGTTATTACCCCACTTATAAGGTGTGCTACTATGTTGCTGGAGTCCCTTCACATATCACAGAAATAGATCAAACACAATACCTTCATTGGTTCAGGAATAATTCCACTTCCAATTTTTTTTTATTTCATAGACTTTGAGATCTTGAAGCTCTGGTATGCATTGTGAACCATTCCTAAAAAGAAGCACTTACAAGAATTTCAAACAAGGTGAGAGCTCCACATTGATCTCTTGCAATGATGGGTACTGCTGTGGTTCCTTTCCGACTGGGTACCACAGAGAGGTTACCATTAATGGTCAAGTGCAGAGCAGAAAGCCCACTATCCATCTGAGTAGGCATGTCAAAAGTCACATTACTTCCTTCAGGATCTGAGGCGAGTACCTGATACTGAACAGGTTGATCAATGAATGTTACAATATGCATAGGATCCCAGATCACTGGTGGAAGGTTGGCTGTAAGAGGAGATAAATGTAATCAGACCAGAATAAAAAGCAATACACTACCATGAAATTATCAGAAAATAAATTTAGAAATCAGTGGAAGCTGTCAAAGTGCAAGCAAGCTCCATCATCCTATAAACCAACTAGTTCCTAATGTAGCCATCACATGGCATGTTTTTGAGTATCTTGGTTGGTTGGTTAGTTGGTTTATCAAGGTTTATAATGTCTCAACAGACCTCCGTTGGAGAATTTAAAAAGAAGCCCACAGCCATTATATTAACTAGTCATGGAGCACTGCTTAAAGACCCACCAGGAATCGAACCCGGGACGCTAAATTGGAAAGCTGAAGCTTTACCACACTGTCATGGAGGTCTCTTTCAATAGTTTAGGAGAAAACAAGATTCCATTACCCTCTCTTTGACCTTAAACCCAACTTGCCCTGATCGTTGTACAACTTGCCCTGATCGTTGTACAACTTGCCCTGATCGTTGTACAACTTGCCCTGATCGTTGTACAACTTGCCCTGATCGTTGTACAACTTGCCCTGATCGTTGTACAACTTGCCCTGATCGTTGTACAACTTGCCTTGATCGTTGTACACTTTGCCCCGATCGTTGTGCAACTTGCCCCGATCGTTGTACAACTTGCCCCGATCGTTGTACAACTTGCCCCGATCGTTGTACAACTTGCCCCGATCGTTGTACAACTTGCCCCGATCGTTGTACAATTTGCCCCGATCGTTGTACAACTTGCCCTGATCGTTGTACAAAAGATGCAAATTCAGTTGCAGTAATTCCATGGAGAGGAGTAATGTTTTGTTGTTATAATGTGATTCATTACCAATACATACAGTATGACAAAATGTGAATTTTTAAAGGCCAAAACAATCAAAATATTTCAGTAAATTGACAGAAAAAAAGTGGTAAAAGTATCAAATTTATCTGGGGCAATGTCCCAAACAACAAATATATAAATGGATCTGCAACATCAAAATGTTAATGTAATGATAATTTATTTAAACTAAGCATGAACTGGCAAATTCTTCACTTTAAATTTCACCTACATTCTTATTCTTCTAAAGTATTATTTTATAAACAATCTTGTAAGTTGACAACTTTTGCCTTTAGGGTTTTTCTCACCAGCAACAAAAAGTGTAATTTTCATATGCCTTGAAGCAGATAATCTCAAAGATGTTAGGGAAAGTAATGTTCGGTAACAGGAGTTAATTTATTCATTTTAACAAAATATGAAACAATAAGCAGATTGCTCAGTCACTCAACTGAGATTCTGGAGGTTCCAAGATTAACAGATCAGCTCAGTGGTCATCCATGTTAATCTTACATGAAAGTGGACAATTAAAAAATATGATGTTGTATGTGTCCAAAATATTTTTCTACTCAGGGGACATTTTAATTTTAAAGGATTAGTTCAGTGGTCAAGCAAGTTTATCTTATATGAAAGAGAAATTTAAAAGAAACAAAATGGTAAAGAAAACATGCAATAATCTTATTTTGTAAAGGAAATATTTAAGTCTAAAACTCTGTTTTATCTGTGTAGGATTGACTGGTGTAATGAGTCTACTATGAAAGGTTGGTGCCCTCATCCCACATCTTAACAATTGTTAATGCATTTTAAAGAAAATCAATTTAACTTTTTGAATTATTTTCCCCTAAACTTTCTTAAGGTGGTATATTATAATTACCCTTACTTGATTCTGTTTTACTACTTTCCTGACAAAATTGCAAGAAAAAATACATTAAAATACATAAAGACTTTGAGGAATCAGAGGCTGTGATGTCATAACTGGTCTGTCAGACGTTTCTAAACAAATGATACCAAACTTGAAACTTTAATATCTCCTTAACGGAATAAGATTTTTGAATGCTTTCTTCACCATTTTGTTTCTTTTGAAGTCCTCTTTATTTGACCCCTAAACTAATCCTTTAAGTATTATCTGATTTGTGTAGAAATGACTGAAACCGGACTAGTTGTGGCATCACTTCTTAATATTAAACGGTTTGTGCATTTTGTTGACAAATCACAGAATTACTTAAACAGAACCTATTAACTGTGGTTGACCACCTGGAAAAAAACAAAAAAACATTTCAGTTTAATCAAATAATAATTTATTTTCAATACAATGCATTAACAAGTGTTAAGAAAGTGAGGGCGTGAGGACACACTTTTACAGTAGGCACTGTATTCTACACTATAGTAATTTCCATACATACTTGTTACAACTTTGAAATTTAGTTTTGCCTGACTTTTTATGCTCTTAATTGTATTACACATTTATGTCTGACCACTGAATTAATCTTTGAAGTGCAACAATTCATCTATTGCCACAGATACAGTATACAGAAGTACAAACTAACACCAACATTTGATCTTATAATCCTCATATTGTGTCCATGCCCTTTCACTGCATTTGACTCCTTTTCACTGGAATGATTTCTAGGTAAGTGTTTTGCACCACACACATTTCAGTAGACAACAAATGATACCTAGGATGTTTTTGTTTTTCTGGCAGCCAGCCTAAAGTGACCTTAAGCAGAAGAGGACCCACTAATGTTTGTGTAAACCGCCAAAAACAGGCAAAGGATTGAAAGGATTGAAAGGTGTTCCGCCTCCAAAAGCAAAACAAGATTTAATGTCAGTCCGTAACACATTTTGCAAAAAGCAGGGTGGAAAACCAACATTCCTATCCAGGCGTGTTGACCCAGGAGGTTCAAAAGCAAAAACATTATCTACACAATTTGAAATTTCCGACGCATATTTAATACTCACCTTGATTTGCTGACCATGAAGATAGGCTGGTTCTTGGTTGGCACTGTGAGCAAGGATCTGAAGGGGATAACTCCAATTCTCTATAGCATATGCCATCTATCAAGCAGGAATCACTCTAAACAGAAACATAAACTCTATTGGGTGAGCAGGTGATAGTTTTAATTCATCTTAATATGAATCCTACGACCTGCTACTTGATCTGTCTGCCTTCAATTTAGACAAAGAAAACAGCCAAATATTCTCTCAAAAACCTCATTCCTATTCATGACAAAGCTGAGCACAAAAAAGGGACTACTGTGTGAGAAAAAGTCATCATTCCTTCACTAAGTTTTGTACCTTGTGCCAAAAAACACCCATCAATGCATTACCTAGCTTAATGCAGCCTCAAAAACTCAATCAATAGAAAATGACATTTTGGTTGAGTTGACTGAATCACTTAATCCATTTAACTACAGACAATAAAACAAAAGATAACATGGAAAATGACACTGCACTCTTCATTCAGAAAAAAGTTAAAAAATCATTCATTTGCTATTAAAATGTATTCTTGTCTAAGGTAGTGTTAGTCCTATCCACAAAAAAAAACTTTTAAATTAAATCACATTAAGAGAAAAAGCAAGGAACTACTGCTGTTTTGTTCACTTTTACAGCAAATATTCAATTTCATCATGACACACTTCCATCAATTTTATCATGACACACTTCCATCAATTTCATCATGACACAATTCCATCAATTTCATCATGACACACTTCCATTAATTTCATCATGACACACCTTCATCAATTTCATCATGACACACTTCCATCAATTTCATCATGACACAATTCCATCAATTTCATCATGACACACTTCCATTAATTTCATCATGACACACTTTCATCAATTTCATCATGACACACTTCCATCAATTTCATCATGACACACTTCCATCAATTTCATCATGACACAATTCCATCAATTTCATCATGACACACTTCCATTAATTTCATCATGACACACCTTCATCAATTTCATCATGACACACTTCCATCAATTTCATCATGACACAATTCCATCAATTTCATCATGACACACTTCCATTAATTTCATCATGACACACCTTCATCAATTTCATCATGACACACTTCCATCAATTTCATCATGACACACTTCCATCAATTTCATCATGACACACCTTCATCAATTTCATCATGACACACTTTCATCATGACACACTTTATCAATTTCATCGTGACACACTTCCATCAATTTCATCATGACACACTTCCATCAATTTCATCATGACACACCGTCATCAATTTCATCATGACACACTTTCATCAATTTCATCATGACACACTTTCATCATGACACACTTTCATCAATTTCATCATGACACACTTCCATCAATTTCTCTATGTCATCATGTACAGTTCCATCAACTCTCACTTTTAACCAGGGCCAGAATAGTAGACCACAACACCAAATGCTCTCATAATTTTTTCAGGTTTCCAGAAAGAAAAAAGGGAAAAGAAAAAAGAAAACAAAATAGGAAAATGAAAAGGAGAAAGTGAGAAAAGTTTGAAGGAACGAACAAAAAAACAAGAAAAGACAGCCACTGGAATTAAGAATTTGACTTTGTTATATTGTTGTTTTAGTATACTCACAGACATTTTTTCTCTCAAGACTTTCTATGGTCCCAAGAGAACAATATTTTTCCAGCACTCCTTTCAACATGTACATACTCCATCCACTTTCAATGTCACCATGTACACATGCCATGTACAAAAGTCGATCAACTGTCAGAAACATCATTTACGCACTTCAATCAACTATCACAAACATGTACACACTTAATCAACAACTTAACCATCCCCATACAAACACAATTTACTTTTCATGTCATCATATAAACACTGCCATTAACTAGGGTACCTGTGTCCTTGTTTCTTCATGGACTCATGATGCCATTGCGTCCTTTCATCGTCTTATTTTCATTTTTTTTCACTTCTGACGCATTTAGATCTTTTATAATAAATGGCGTTATGCTTATAACAGCTTCTATTTTCAAAATGGATTTCTATTGTCAAAATGGACTGGAATAAAGCCTTCACATTACCATTTTACTCCTTTTTTGTTACTTTATCAAACAAGAATGTTGTTAGCTATTCTGGTGCAGAGTTTTTTAAGTACCGAAAAAGGAGTATAATGGTAATTTGAAGGCTTTATTCTAGTCCATTTTGACAATAGAAATCCATTTTGAAAAAAGAAGCTGTTTTATACAATATATTTCAATCAATAATGGAATTGATTGGTCAAAAGATGCTACAATCATGGGACAAATAAGTACTCCCCTCGATTAATCTTGAAAGTCAAATTTTACCACGTTTTTTGCAAAGCACACAACATTGAAAATGACACATAAAAAGGTTTTTAGCATTTTTGTCACAACATTTTTTGGCCACGATTGTAGTATGCTTACAAGAATTTAAATGATAAAAACTTAATGAATGAAAATATAGATTTGAATAGCAAAACGAAATTGTTTACCTTGAGTGAGCAGTCACCCTTCCAGTTACAGGTGTAGCACTTGGAATCAAAGATGTTTAAAGTTAAATTGTTCTGTGACAGTCGTCCATCCACCAAAACCTTTAAAAGAAATTGAGAAGAATTATTTGACATGCAGGAACACAATCTCATATAAATATAAAATGACAAGCATGCCCTTTAAAGATGACTTTCATATCTTGTTTCACTCATGCACTTAATTCTGTTGTGTGGCAAACACCTGGTCTGTACCGTGTGCTTATTCTCTTTCACTGACTTAATTCTGTTGTGTGGCAAACACCTGGTCTGTGCCATGTGCTTATTCTCTTTCACTGACTTAATTCTGTCATGTGACAAACACCTGGCCTGTACCGTGTGCTTATTGTCTTTCACTGACTTAATTCTGTCGTGTGACAAACACCTAATCTGTCCGTGTGCTTATTCTCTTCCACTGACTTAATTATGTCATGTGACAAACACCTGGTCTGTCCGTGTGCTTATTCTCTTTCACTGACTTAATTTTAACGTGTGACAAACACCTGATCTGTACCGTGTGCTTATTCTCTTTCACTGACTCAATTCTGTTGTGTGACAAACACCTGGTCTGTGCTGTGTACTTATTCTCTTTCACTGACTTAATTATGTCATGTGACAAACACCTGGCCTGTACCGTGTGCTTATTCTCTTTCACTGACTTAATTCTGTTGTGTGGCAAACACCTGGTCTGTCCGTGTGCTTATTCTCTTTCACTGACTTAATTCTAACATGTGACAAACACCTGATCTGTACCGTGTGCTTATTCTCTTTCACTGACCTTATTCTGTTGTGTGACAAACACCTGGTCTGTACTGTGTGCTTATTCTCTCTCACTGACTTAATTCTAACGTGTGACAAACACCTGGCCTGTACTGTGTGCTTATTCTCTTTCACTGACTTAATTCTGTTGTGTGGCAAACACCTGGTCTGTACGTGTGCTTATTCTCTTTTACTGACTTAATTCTGTCGTGTGACAAACACCTGGTCTGTCCGTGTGCTTATTCTCTTTCACTGACTTAATTATGTCGTGTGACAAACACCTGGTCTGTCCGTGTGCTTATTCTCTTTCACTGACTTTATTCTGTCGTGTGACAAACACCTGATCTGTACCGTGTGCTTATTCTGTTTCACTAACTTAATTCTGTTGTGCGACAAACACCTGGTCTGTACCGTGTGCTTATTTTGTTTCACTGACTTAATTCTGTCATGTGACAAACACCTGGTCTGTACCGTGTGCTTATTCTTTTCACTGAGTTTCTAATCAGTTCTGAATTGAGTCCACACTTAAAGCTTTGCACAACATTAAGTTTCCTTACATAAAAAAATTAATCAGAAATAGTCATCCTTGCTACTAAAACAAAATATTCTACAGGCAATGAGGGTTTTTGTTAGATGTACATTACATGAGTAGTTTGTTTGCTTGGTGAGGCACCACAACAGCATATATAAAATAATGCCCAAGAGGTTAGATTATATCAGAGGTAGGAAAAAAGGTAAGAGGAATTATCTGAGTAAAGGTTGAGAGTCAATAGACATGAAATTAGGATCATAAGAGGAAGTGCAATGGGGTGAGTAGTTTGTGCTTTTTATGCAGCTTAATAATTTTATAGCACTGTGTAGTTTGTGCATTTTATGCAGCTTGATAATTTTATAGCACTGTGTAATTTGTGCATTTTATGCAGCTTGATAACTTTATAGCACTGTGTAGTTTGTGCTTTTTACACAGCTTGATAACTTTATAGCACTGTGTAGTTTGTGCATTTTATGCAGCTGGATAATTTTATAGCACTGTGTAATTTGTGCATTTTATGCAGCTTGATAATTTTATAGCACTGTGGTAGGTGAATTAAGTTATGATATCTAAGAGGTTGTAAATTTGAAACATTCAAATGTTGTTATTAAAATTTCTCAATTCTGATGAAAAAATGATGAAGAGCAAAGTGCGTTAAGCACTAACAAATCCATACACCAAAGTTTGTCAAAATCTATTCATTAATTTTTGAGATACGTTGATTGAAAAATAAACAATTGGAGACAAAAATATAACTTCATCCAACTTTGTTGGAGGAAGTAATAATAAATTGCAAATACTGAATGATGAGACACAAACCTGAATGTCCACTCTCAAAAGCCCTTCTGGTCTGGCAGCCTCATTGATCAGTAAATCAAGGGGGCAACGAACTGTGCGCTGGTTCACAATATTTCCAGTTGACCGACTGAAAATTGGTCTTCCATGAACTTTATCGGACACCTGAAGTATGAAACAAGCTATTGTATCATTAACTAGTCCACACTTTTTCACACGCATTAAATAAACAAAATTCCAATTTCTACAGATTCTTAAGCATCCTTATTTTCCTCAATGTAGTAAAATGTAATCCAGGCATTTGTAATAAGAAGCTACTGTTAGAAAATGATATCTGTTTTATTAATTAAAAATACCTTACCAAACAGCCTTTGCATCAAGGACAAATTACTACAGGACTATCATCTAAAGATTCATATAACAAATTAACATTGCAGTTGTTGTAATGCATGAAAAATAAATTGAGTGTTTGGTTTGTTTGCTTTTTGTTTGATGAGGGATTAATGACATCATGGTAGCGAAAGTCAAATTGTGCCTGAGAGGTTAGATCATTCCAGAGGTAGGGGAAAAAAGATAATTGGAGAAGTCTGATAGAAGGATGGGGGCTAATAGCTAGGAAGCTGGGACCGAAAGAGGAAGTGGAGGGGTGTTAAAAGGAAGAAGGTAAAAGTAGGTAGGGGAGGCAGGGGGTGGGAGAGGAGGACTAAATATGGTTGTAGAGGGAGGCAGGATGAAGGAAAGAGTTAATTTTATCGGGGGGGGGGGGGGTTCTGGAAGAGCTCGGCTATGGAGTTGTGATGGGTGAGGCAAGCTCTGGGGAGGTTGTACAGGGGGCAGGCAAGGAGGATGTGGTGGACTATGAGGAGACAATGGCAATTGTTGCAGACGGGTGGGGGAAGCCAGTAAGGAGGTAGGAGTGAGTGAGGTGGATGTCAATAGGGTAGAGATTGTGAATGGTGGGTTTGGTCGAAATGGTGGGCTGGATGTCGTGGAGTTTGTTATCAATTTGGGAGGTCCATGAGGTTTGCCAGTGGTCACGAACAAGAAAAGCGATAAACGTTTGATGTCAAAAGGGTTTAGAGAAATGGGGTAAGGGGGAGGTTGAGGGCAAGCTTAGTGGCTAAATCAGCTCTTTCATTACCAGGGATGCCAACAGCATGGATGGTATGCAGAAGAAAATAATACTTTTCCTGCAGAGGGACGGGGGGAGGGGGGAGAAGTTAACGGAGGAGGTGGAGGTAGAACATGGGGTTATCCTACTTAAGGTTGAGTGAAGAAGAACAGACTTGGGAATCTGAGAAAAAGCCAAAGTGGCTGAGCAGGGAGTACTCAATATAGTTGAGGGCAAGTAGGATGGCCTTGGCCTTGGCCAAGAGGATGGATGAGTAGTTGGGAAGCCTGCTACTAAAAGTGATGTCTTGATGATGGCAGCAGCAGCTGTCTTGTTGCCTTTCTTGGAGCCATCAGTATAGATAGAGGTGTAGTTTGAGAGTTGGTCTTTGATTTGGTTGTGGAGGTTGATGAAGAGGTCAGGATGGGTTTGAGTTTTGTGATGAGTGGAGAGGCCCAGGTGGATGGAAGGGAGGAGTGGCCCAGGGATGGGGTGGACCAGGGAGGACAAGTGGGCCAGGAGAAGGTGCTAAGGTTGGCAGGGTTGATGCCGAGATGGCGGAGGTCAGATTTGATGCATAAGCTGAAGGAAGGGGATAGGGTTTTAGTCCTATCAAAGAGGGTGAAAAAATTGGGGTACCTAATGAGGTTGTAGACAGGATTTTGGGTGTTGGTGAGGGCTCTAAAAGCGTAGGAAAGGCTAAGCTTTCTACACCTTTAAAAGGAGGGTTTGTTGGTTTCAATGTCAAGGCAAAGCCTGAGGGCTACATTTTGGATGGTGTTGATGTAGTTGAGGTAAGAGTCATTAGATATGGCTTTGCTTAAAACCAGGAACATCTCAACCAGCCCTCATATGGAGCAAGGCTGGTCAATGTAAAAGTTATCTATTTCCCAAACCACAAAACTGTATAGTTTCACCTCTTCAAGGCCCCATCAAGATAACAACTACTCCCACTGGAGTTACATTGTATTTTTAGTCACACACATCAGAATATAATGGCATCCTTTTGTAATAAAAGTATAGTACCTGTAATAAATGCTGGCATTGTTTGTCTTTGCTGCTGGGGAAAGGTGAAATGAAATATTAGCCGAGAATTTGTGGCTTGAAAATTGCAGGCCAAATTTTTAAGTGGTGCCTTTACTAATGAACAATTGTGAGTGGAACAGTAGACAATATTGCTGTAGTCAAGTTTGAAACAAATGGTGAGTTGAAGATTTTGAGGAGAGTGTGGGGGTCCACACCCCAAGTGGTGTTGGAGAGGTGGAGAAAGTTGAGGGAATTATTGCATTTTTGTTTTAGGTTGGTTATATGTTGCTTATAGGAGAGCTTGGGGTATAGGGTTAGACCCAGAAGGTTAATGTTGTCAACTTTAGGGATGCGATTGCCTTTGAGCATGAGGTTAGAGTTGGGGTGAAGGTTGTTAAAATGACAGAAGTGCATGCAGACTGTCTTGTCTTTGAAGAATTTAAATCCATTATTGTTGCACCAGTCTTGCAGGCAGTTGAAACTAAGTTGGAGCCTATTTTCGATGAGAGAAAATATAGGGGAGGAGAATAGAAGATGGTGAAGTGATCCACGTAGAGTGCACATTTGATGTTAGGGCCAAGGCTGTCCTCGATCTTGTTAATGCTCAGCTTGAAGAGAGTAGGGGAGAGGATGCTGCCTTGGGGGACGTCCTCTTTTCTAAAGCTTTCTGAGGTCCAAAAGATAGCAATGAGGTGTTCCTTTTTTGCAAAGGTTTCCTGGATAGCTGTGTCAAGCGTGATTAACTGGTCCAAGGTATTGCAATGTTTCCGGCAACCACTTTGGTGATAAAAGAAGATTATGTTGGTCTCAAGGAACCAGTTTAGTCTCTGGTAAATGATCCTTTCCATAATTTTACAGAGACAGCAGGTGAGGGCGATGGGACGGTAGCTGGAGTGGTCGGTGCTGTCCTTTCCCAATTTGGGGAAGAGGATGATGATAGCTGTCCTCCAGATAGAGGGAAAGGAGTGGGAGGATCAAATGTGGTTGGGTATGGTGAGGAGGGTAGCAGTGGCCTTGTTGGGAAGGTATTTCAGGAACCGGCAGGGGATGTTACCTGGGACCTTGGAGGTACAGCCAGCATCGTGGATGGCTTGCTTTAATTCAGATAGTGTGAGAGGGGTGTTGTAGCTCTCGGTGTTGTCGGAGGGAAAGTAATACTCTGGGTTTCATCATGAGCTTTTTTGGCTTTGAAAGCATTGGAGTAGTTGGCTAAGGACAAGATGTTGCAGAAAGAGGTGGTGAGAAGATTACCATTCCAGGAAAGATGGGATATGGGAGACTTGCCCATCCTGCCATGGAAGCTCTTAACCATACTCCAGATCTTCTTATTGGGGGGTGTTGGTAGTGAGAGAAGAGATGAAGTTGTTCCAAGTGTTGGTTTTACTGTTCTTGATAAGTGTGTCTAGCTTTGGCATGGCTGATGCGAAAGAGGTTGAGGTTGTGGGTGGTCAAGTTTGTTTCGAAGTTTCTGAAGGCTATTTTCCTGTTCTTGATAGCAGTTTTGCAGTCATCAATGAACCAGGGGTTGGAGGTGGTTAAGGGGTTTTGGGAATGGAGCAGGTGGCCATGTTGATAAAGATGTTACTGAAGTTTGACATGGGATCCTCACCCTCGAGGAGATGAGAGGAGAGGTGAGAGTTGCAGAAGGTTTGGAAATGGGTCCACTTGGCTTTCTTAAGGTTCCAGTTGGGGGTGCGGTCTGTCGGGGTTTGAAGGTTGAGGTGAATTAGGAGAGGGAAATGGTCACTACCACAGAGGTCAGCAATGACCTTCCAGCTAAAATCAAGGAGGTGGTTGGGGGAAACAGATAAGCAGGTCATTAAAGGTGAGAAAGCCCAGTGTGGCAGGGTGAAGGTAGGTCGGGGAGTTAGTGTTGAGCAAGGAGAGGCTGTGCTGTCAAAGAGTATTTTTGACGAGCTTGCCTCTGGGGGTGGTGGTATTGGAGCCCTACAGAGGGTTGTGGGCATTGGAGTCACCAATAAGGATAAAGGGAAATGGAGCTGAGAGATGAGGTTGTTAAGGCTGGTTGGTTGAATGTTGGCATTGGGAGGGGAGATAGATATCGCAAAGAGTGAAGGTTTATGGAAGGAGATAGAGATACAGATGGCCTGAAGGTCTGTGTTCACATGAATAGGGCTGTGTGGGATATCATGTCTAACGAGAATGGAGATGCCCCCACAGGCCCTATCGGCATCCTCTTGATGATTATGGTAGCAAGAGAAGTTATTGAGGGAATAATGGTCAGTGGTTTTTAAGAAGCTTTCTTGTAGGCAGAAGACTACCGGGTTGAAAGTGGTGGCCAGAAGGTCGATTTCTTTGGAGTTGGTCTTAAGGCTCCTGATGTTCCATTGTATAATGTTGTGAGTGTTATTGTAATTGTTTCTGTTGTATGCCATAAGGAGATGGGGGGTTATCTGGAGGAAGATCTGTTGTCTGGGTTGGCTTGTTTTTTATTTGGATCTGTCCCTGTTTCTTTGAAAGCGCTTGTTTTTGAAAATTGGACAAGAGGTTGGCTTGACTTTGATGGCAATTGAGGTGTTGAGGCAGGAGACAGAAGGTCTTAGAAAAGGAAGGAAGGTTGGGGAAAGAGGAGGTGGTGGAGGTGGTTTTGTAATGGGTGTGGTTGGGTTGTTGGCAAAGGCGATAGGCTTTGGACTTGGTAAAAAGAGCCAGGTGAGGTCAGTTTGGGCATGTGAGTCACTTTAAGTTGTGTTAGGAGGAGGGGGGTATTGGTGTTTGAGGAGACTGTGTCCAAGTAGAAAGCTTTGGTGTGGAGGGAAGCAAGGAATTGCTTCCTGACCTCCAGGTAAGTGGTGCTGGGGTTTTCAATTTAGTTATATGTTTCTCCTGAAGCCAGGTGGGGCAGTCTTTTGAGAAGGAGGGATGGTTGGCTGGGTGAATTCAGTCGCAACTGGTGCAGTGTGGGTGTTGATGTAAGAGGCACTGTCATGTCTGAGGCTCCATAGTTGCTACAGCGAGTTTGGATGTGGCAGGAATTTTTTTTTCCATGGCCATACCTCTGGCACTTATGACAGCAGAGAAGTTTGGGAATGTAGGGGGCAACTGAGATTCTCAGATAGTTGGCAGTGATGTGGGAGGGGAGAGTTGGTGTGGCAAAAGTCAGAAATTTGGTATTGGTGAGTGTATCGGCACCGTCTCTCTTGAGGACAAGACAACGGGCCTGAGTGATGTCTTGGCTAGCAAGTTCTTCAACGAGGTCTTCATTGGTCAAGTAGGCAAGGGTCCTGGTTCTGATGAAGCCTTTGCTGGAGTTTAGGGAATGGTCAGGAGTTACTGTTATGTCGATATCAATATCAGCTAGGGTTTGGTGGTGAGGAGGATGGTGGCTTGAGTGTCCCTGGTGCAGTGCACCAGACCAGACGATCGCCGGTTCTGAGGGTAGAAACCTTGGGGAGGGTACCAACAAAGCCGTAGAGCACCTTGTGGATGAGGAAGGGGGAAATTCTTTTGAAACTATTCGGTTTATTGGTGGCCTGAATGAATAACATTTTGCGAACTCGGGCTGAGGAATGGTCTATGGAGGTAGCAAGTAGGTCACGGGGAGGGGAGAGAGACAAGATCAAGGCAGAAGCATTTGGTCATGTTGGAAAAAAATACCAAGGGCCGGGAGACCCGAGGCAACTAGAAAAAAAAAGTCACAGAACTACTATACAAGAACCACTGCACAAGTATCCAAAAGGGCATGTAGGCCTGGTCACAACGGGAGGGAAAAAATGAAAATAAATGATCTTACCAAAAACAGTCGCCTATCCACAAAGAGAAAATCCCGAAAAATAAAAAAAAGTGCAAAAGTTTAGGTGGAAAAGTGTGTAATCAGAATGGAAAGTTTGAGAGAGCAGATAGAAAATCACGCTGCTCTCAACATGTCGTAAGAAGTTTCTGGTGTTGGATATCACAAATTTACATAACATGTGATGCATTGTAAAATTCTCAAATCCTTGTATCAGTGTTAAGCTCTATGCAGATATTTGCTACAAATATTTCATAAGCTATTCCCATCATACAAAAAAATTGGCACCATGAACCCATTTACCTTTTAAACATGCGCACAATTTTATCAATGAATTCATCCTTATGGACCTAACAAAGTCTACTAAGGTGATCATGCAGTTACTCACTCTAAGATTACTGTATACACACTCCACTGTTGTCCCTCTGTTTATATTCTTCACCACTATGTCCACAAAGTCACACAATTCTTCCCTGATGTCACACAAACCATTTTTCTCTATTTTCAAAAGAGCAGCAATTCCTATGATAGATAATGTTTTCAAAAGAAAATGATAAAAATTTACAAATCATTGAACTGCTTGAAGTTCTATACATACACTTAGTGCACAAAAAAAGTCCCTTGAATATAGCTCAAAATACAAATGTCTTACAACATTTGCGGAAATCAAGTACTTTCTGAGAAGAAATCATGCAAATATTTTAAAAATATTTAATAAAGATATTTCAATAAATGATATTAACAAATAATATATTTTGCTTGCTTACCTTCCTGTAAGCTGCAGTCTGGAAGAACATAACCTTCTTCACATTTGCAACCCATCTTGGAGCATTCCCCATGCCCGCTACACATGTTTGGACAGTTAAGTGCATTCTGAAAATCTTCCTTTGAAAATGGACTCCAAGTTCCCTCCAAAACAGCAACCTCACACAAATTTTCCAGAAGAGGAATGGTTTCATATCTCCACAATGGATCATCTGTTACTTGTATATCGCTCACGCATAATTCAACGGTGTCGATACATATTCATCCGTGCCTAGTCCAGCTATTCCACACATGAAGCCTAGATAGGAATCTCTGATGGTAGATATACATAGTTCTCTTGCCTGCTCCTCTGTTATTCCTGATTGGGTGGGCCATGTTGGGGTCAAAGGTTTCAGCTGAGAGGTTTCATCCTCTGGGAAGATGTAATAAATTCCCTGCATATTGCTCGACCTGCTCTCAGCAGGAAAACCTTGATTAACCGTCTCCAAAAATTTTGCAACCACGTCCAAATCTAGATAATTCCTTCGCTGGTTTTCAGCTTCTGGGATTATAGGAGCTTCTCTGAAGTCAAGACCAATCTGATCATCAAATGGGAATGCAAACGAAGGGGTGAAGTCAAAACCCACAGAAGGAGGCCCTCTAATTGACAACGGCCCAGGATTACTGATCACATTAGAATACAATGAAGTAATTTCCACACCAGTGATGAGGCTATAGCTGTTCATATCCATATAACTACTGCAGGGAGCAGTGCAACTCCCTCCTGAGCATGCACTTTCTGGAAGAGAGCCCTCACCTAAAGTTCTTAGTCGAGCTGAACATGTGCAAGATGGCAGCCTGAAGTTAAATGGTGTGAACATAGGCAGGAAAGTAAACATGCCCCCATCAGGTAATCTGAAAGTAAAACAATCAATAGCACTCATCAAAAAAATGAGTCATGCAAAGATTTCTGGACCTTTGCATCAATTTGGGGACATTGATCTTCTAAATCCAGGAAACAAGTTGACCATTGTAGAAAAATGAAATCATACATTCAATCCCCTTAAATGAACATAATACAAGTGATGACAGGAACCAATCTAGAAGACAATTAAGTCACAAAGTGCATTCACATCAATATAATGACATACAATACCCTGTAAATATCCACAGGCATTCAGTTTTCGGTGCCGATTTCAAACAATATGCAACTGAAAAAGTCTACAATTTTACTCCGCTAAGCGTAGTGGGGATATCTATGAGAGTTATATTTACCTTCCATGCTATAATAATGCAATCTGGAACAATGACATGATTCTAAAAACGTAGTTATCAACCCAGCCCTGATCTCCATTATACCTCTAACATCAATCACTTAACTGTGCACTGAGGCCTGAACAAGAGGGGAGGTGGGCTGGGATGCATGGAAGGTAAGTATAACTCTCCTAAATATCCCCGCTATGCTTAGTGGGATAAATTTACGTCAAGCTATATCTTACACCTTCCATGCTATAAATATGCAAAGAGATTGCAATGGATGATCGGAAGCGAAGGAGTTCAGGTCGAAGCCCACAAAAGGCTGGTCCTAATACTCAATCTAGTTTTCCTACTTAAAGGAAAAGTTTCCTTATCCTCTTAAGGACAAAAAACCTCTGAATAGGAATTACTAAAAAATAGTAAATTACTCCTAGTTATAGCGAAGGAACAGGGAAGCACCTGTTAGTAATAACCGAGGTAAATTGTCGCATGGACATGGGTAAGTCGCCCAGAAGAACATGTTAACAAAAAAATGTTAGTAAACAGAAACAAACTGTAAACAACGGCCACAATATGTCATGGCGGAAACTTACAAGGTTCGCCAGCCTTGTTTGTCATGCACCAAGATAGAAGAGAATTGGCGAGAATCCAGAGTCTCCTGGACCTTGTGCCTCCCTTTATGTGGATATAAGCAACTATGGTGGCGTTGTCGTTGCATATAAGAACAGTTTTGTTCCGTAGATGTGATAAGAAATTGAATAAGAGCCAGGCGCACTGCTTCTAGTTGCAACATATTGATGTGTTGATTGCTCCAAGTGCCGTCCAAAATCCCACAACTTAGGACCACGCAAAATGCGCTCCCCACCACCCTGTCAAAGATACGTCTGTCACCAAAGACAGTCGGTCTGGTGGGCAGGAAAATCACTCCCTGTGACAGATGGTCGTGGACGCACCACCACAATATGTGGGGGACCACTGCCTGTGTACAGAGGACAGGAACACAGGTTCCTCCTGGATGGGACGAAATGATCCAGTGGGTGGAATTGTAGGTCCTGCATGTGAAACCTGCACATTGGGACTACATCTACCAGACTGGCTAGGTACCCTAGGAATACTAGCCACGCTCTCGCTAGCAACGTTGGCTGCGAGATGAGAACGTCGGCCCCTGCCTTTACAGCCAGGATTCATTCCTCTGTCTGTTGTATGCAACCTTGTGTGAAATCCAGGATTGCTCCCAGAAAAGTGGGAGTATGGGATGAAACTAGATTGGACTTGGTGAGGTTGATAACTCAGCCCAAGTCGTATGTCACTCTTATGACTATGTCTGTGTGCTCTGTAACTGTGACTACGTCTTTCGCAACGATAAGCCAGTCATCCAGATACAAAAAGATTCTTATGCCTTTCTTCTGTAACCCGGGGGGCTGTTGAATTGGAACACCAGGAAGCGCCTGTCTTTCTGGTGTAGATACGCATTTTCGAGGTCAACGGATGTAGCCCAAACGCCCCTCATCTGCTGAGGGAGGATGGAGTGCAACGTCTCTATCTTGAATTTCAGCAGACGAATGAATTTGTTGAGTGGTCTTAAATTGGTGATTGGACGTCACTTGTTCCCCTTCTTGGAGGCCAGGAAAAACGTGGACATTTTGAAGTCCCTGGGCGGATTCAAAATCAGGGTGATAGCTTTTTTTCAACAGAAGTTCCTTGATCTCTGTCTTCAACAACTCGGCATGACTGTCCAATCGAGGAGTGGGGGTGGGGCAAAAGACCCTCCCTGCGGCAGGAGGAATGTAAACTCCAGTCAGTATAACCCTGACAAACGTTTCTCAGCACCCACTTGTCAGGGATAAACTTTTCCCAGTCCTCTGCAAAGTTCCCCACACACCCACAACCTGACCACTGTCAGCGGGGGTGCTGGGGATGGGTCAAAGGCATTGTTCCTTGCCTCTTCCCCAACCCCATGAAGAGGAGCCTACTCTACATGCAGAGGGGAAGGAGCATTGACCGTTATCTGCCACATTCACTCTGCCAGTCCACAAAGTGAAGTGCGGGTGAGTGGAAGAAGCTGTATCGAGCTTCAGTGCTGTTGCATGATGGTGTGAGGCCCGCTGCTTGACAGCCATGCCTCGAACCCTTTGTGGGGGCAGGGCCAAGCGGCATGCGGGTGGAGAGGACAAAGGCCTTCTGTTGGCAATCGACAGCCTGTGTGGCTTTAGATAGGCCAAGGAGGGGAAGAACGTTTCATGCCTCTCCATGGCCACCTTTGTAGAAGTTCGGGCAAGTTGATTGACTGTCGTGTCCATCAAATCCAAAAACCTGTGCGGTTGTTGGTTTGACGTTGGCCACTAGATGTTTCTGCAGGACAAGTTCAGCCCCTCTGTCACCCATACGGTGAGAGCTTGAAACTTGTAGCCTCATTGTACGGCCCGGTCCACAGCCTTGAGGGACTCTAGCCTTCGCTGGACCACAGGGTCGATAAATCTATGGACCATGGCCCCGGAGCTTGGCACCGCTAGAAGGCCGCTCGCGGGTTGGCAGAGGAGTTTCATACTCCGTCCAGGATAGAGGGTGTGCCTACTAGTGCCTTGTAGGCGGCTGGCTGGTCGTGAGTAACCTGACCAATTTCCTTATTGTAGGCTGTCCAGCCCTTGGTGGGGGTCCTGGATTTAATGCTGCACCCGGGTCACCAGGGAAGCATCAATGGGAAACTGCTTTGCGACTGGCTTAGCATCCCTTTTGGCGGTAGTGAGCAGTCTACACTGGGATTGGGCGCGTGATTCCTCAGGATGTGCACCTACCACGTACCCCTGTAGTAGGGGCCCACCGGTGGAGGCGATGGAAATAGGACCTCATCCGGTACTCTACAAGGTACCAGGGTCCTGTCTAGTGCAGCCTGCGTCAGCAAGGCTGCACTAGGGATTATTTGGGTTGGAGGATTCCCCCATTCTAAGGGATGGTCCGGTGCACTAGGGATTATTTGGGTTGGAGGATTCCCCCATTCTAGGGGATGGTCCGGTGCACTGGGATTATCCGAAGGCTCCTCAAGTTTAGTCCAAGTTGTCCATGAGGTCAAATCTTTCCCCAAGGGGTAGATGTCGAGGGCATCCTCTCTGAGACCGCGTGGCCTTACCTCCAAAGCGGCAGCTGCTGGGAGGTAGGGCACAGGAGGCAGCAGCATCTGCTCCACTACCTGGGAAACCCAAGTCTCAAGCTTCTGCTTGAGGGCGTCCAAGAACGAAACATCCTCCAGAGGGTTTTCCCTGTCTTTTTCTCCGCTTCCGCCTGGGCTCAGGGGAAGGCAAAAAAGAAGAAGAAGACAAGACAGACATGTAACGTCAGCCCCTTCTTCTATGTTTTCAACCTCGCTCTCTGTCCCTCATCCAGTGTCTGTCTCGCCTTGGTGGAGAACAGGATAGGCGGGCCAGGAGCCTAGGAGGTGCTGGGCACTTGGCGTATGCGTGAGGGTACATCTGCTCAGTAGAGGAGGTCCATCCTCGAGCACCCTGCTGAGTGTAGGTGGCGGCCTCACCTCTCTGGTGGGAGGGGGTTGCTGCTGCTTTGATTTCAGTGGCAGCAAGTAAGAGAAGACAATGGAGGGGTAGAAGACGATGACAGTCTATCCGACTGTCTCTTCTCCACCCTGTCGGCCACTCTCTGAAGGTGTCGGTCACAGTAGAGTCCGTGCTCTAACCACGCTGCCTGATCCCAGTCACTACAGAGTGTACACGGATTGACTCGCAGCACAACCTGCAAGTGTAGCATATCTTATGGATGTCTCGGAGCCATAGCTTAACCAACTGCTTGCACGCGATGCAACTCGGGACATCTGGGTCCATCTAGCACTAGCACCGGGAGATCTGTCCTCATTGTCGATGATTTTAGTGACAGTTTAGCAAAACGTAACGTTAAACATGAAAAGGTCTCTTGGTAGTTCTCATGGCCGAGGAAACTACATAGCTATTGGCTACTTATACAAGAAGAAATTAGCTTCCTGAAGCTACACTTCCTATAGAGTTTGATTTATTATCAGCTTACCACATAGTTGTACATCTAGTGGGTATGCTTCTAGGTTTACAGTACGCTGTACATTACCCGTTTAAATCCTATGGAGCCGTACGGACCCATTCACTGGAGCTGTATGACTCGTAAAGCTTAGCTAAGGAACCATATGGACCGTACGGGGCCGTACACCGGAGCCTTATGGACCTGTAAAACTTAGCTATGGAGCCATATGGACACGTATGGGGCCATTCAATGGACCCGTAAAGCCGTAGCACGGACCCGTACTAAGCCATGAATCCGCTTTATGGAGCTGTATGGTCCCCATGGTGGCTTATCCTAAGTTATGTTGTTAAGACGCAACTTAGTCTCTTGTTTAATATTAACTTAAACCAGACGGAAGACTACCTGTGACCCCACTGATTCAGTAGCATCAAGTCGTAGTGCCCTAGGGTGATTGGTCAGTATAAATTAATAAAGTTGACTACTACCTGTGACCACAGTGACTCAGTAGCATCAAGCCGTGGCGCACGGGCGTATGTAGTCAGCTTTGGGTGATTACGTCATACGACAGGATTTAAATCTATTTACTTACACCAAACTCCCCTATGAGGATGTACTGACCACCCTTACATGGGCGATACGGCACTGCAGAAGACAATGTACATAGTATGAGACATGCAACAGCAATTTAGTACACTAGTAAAATGAATGAGAAAAATACAAGATATGTAAAATTTCTGAAAATGCAGAGAGGCGTGGAAAACACTAAACATTGCTAATTTGGTGTCTGTGGAGCAAAAACGAAAAGGTGAATTCTCTCAAAAAGGAGGACCTCAACAGGGCCCCCTTAACCAAGAACATAAAATAAAAAACGTTGTTCAAAAATAGTGGTAGACTTACAAACTCACGCTATGTATATTAATCTAAAATATAGGCCCTCTTGTACAAAGTGTAGCTCCTTGGAGCTAGTTGCTGCCTCAGCCATGTGATGACGTCGACCTCTTGTGCATGCACCAACATCAAATCAAGAAGTTGGCCTGTGCTAAAGATATCCGAACATGTAATACATATGCACAGTTTAACACTAGGCTATTCTCGTGGTAGGGCGGGGGTTGGCCTGTGCTGAAGATATTCTAACATGTAATACATATGCACAGTTTAACACTAGGCTATTCTTGTAGTAGGGCGGAGGCCTGGGAGAAAACACATCTACCTGTAGGAATGAGGTTCTCTAAACTAGCACACCAGGTGCTCAAGGGATTAAATCTTCCCACCACGAGAATGGGACTCATTCTAGCCACCCGTTTTGTACAGGAAGATGGAAAATCACTCTAGACTTAGTGTAACTTCAATGGAGATAGTCTTGTGAGTCGATCGGACCAAATATTTCCCTGGACTGTGGCCACCTCATCTGACTGGGAAAACAGCTTAAAAACTCTCACAGTTAGAGCTGCAAGAAAGAAAATCTTAGAAAAAGGGTTAAAATTTTCAAGAAAATTTTGATTAGTCTCAGCAATGTTGTGACAGCAAAAGAAGAGTGAGGGATGTTAAAGGTATAGTGGAGGACAGGGCTGGGTTGGTAACTACATTTTTAGTTCGGTTAGAGGTGCATTAGAATCAGGTCATTGCACCAGATTGCATATTTATAGCATGGAAGGTAAGATATAACTTGAAGTTAATACAATGATTTAGAGATTATGCCATCCAAACCAATGATACCTCACCATCCATCCTACATGTGATTTTACTCTCACTGATACATCCTATCTTAGCAGCTGTCACACATGCCACCCCACTCCATCCCAGAACCACATGCCAGCTGACCCTCCAACATATATGCCATGCCATCTAATTATCACATTTCATTATACATGATGAAATAAGCCTCTTTGGTAGGAATGGTCCATCAATCATTCATGGGCTTTGTACAAAGTCCTCCAATCATATAATGCATATTTATATTTGGACTCAGCCAAGAACTAATTTGATTCTGCTTCACTGCAAAGCAGGTATGTGGCTTCAGCCCCAGATAAATGACCTATTGTGTACAGCGTAACAGTATATGAGCAATATCTTTTCTTAGGAGAAATAGTCTGTCAATCATCACAGTTAATGCATACTATTACAGTACTCAGACATTATGATACAAAGCTATCTTTATTACCAGTTTGAAAACAAACTTCTGCCACTAAGACACCTAACACGGATGAGTGATTTCAATCACAAAAGTGCCTTGATTATTCAGCTCTGGCTTTGTGTAATCTTATAAACACAAATAGTCTTCGGCTACTTGGCTGTGGTGTGCATGGTTGGCAAATAAACAATCATTTAACAGAAAGTCCGCTAAAAGAGAATCTTTTCAGCATGTAGCTGGTTGCTAGTAAGTGAATTGTGAAGAGACTGTGAAGAGGCTTTCAGTTAGAAGGTGTAGATTACCCCATGTTATGCCTGGTGTAACAACAGCTGGTTGCTAGTAAGTGAACTGTGAAGAGTCTCTTGGGTTGAAAGGTGTGGATTACCCCTGATTTTGAGAAAACCGAGGGTGTCAGGTTGGAGGGTTCTAAGGGACAAAAATTCTTAATGATGCTTATAAAAGAGGTCCCTTCACTGAAAGGCTTTTAGAGTTAAATGGCTACATAAAGATAGTTCCCAAATATTACAGAATATTTAAGAGTATTTAGGTCTCATCCTACAAAAAAATTCACGCTTTTGCAATTAGATCACATATAGATCTTTTCCTGCCCTCGTATTTTACTATTTACAGAAGAAACAATTATTACTACATTTAATTATTCCCTACCTCCACCTTTCTGCAAATTCATTGGCCACAGCATTTTCCTCCTCAGCTACCAACACTTCATTCTCATGATAGAGGTCATTTTCTGCATTCCCATCAAAAGACCCACAGAGGCCTGCTGTGTGTTCAAAATCAATGGGTGGCGCTCTGACCGTTATACTCATGCCCCAGTCTGCAATATCGGCACGGACAAATGCCCCTGAAGGGAATTCTATCTGACGTAAAAGGAAGGTATACTCAGTGTAAGTTTAATTATTGGTTTCATATGTGACAAACCTAACTTTCTCTATCGTCCCTTTGCTACATGTTAATGGGATGAGGTCATAGCTCAATGTCCATTATCTTCTGGCAAACAGATGTGAGGAAACGCTGTAGGTCCACGAAACCTGTTCATGCACATCTTTAATACATGACTTGTCCTTCTCCTTAAAAATTTGTTCCAGCAAATCATAGCCACAAACTTAATGTAGCAAATAATGACATCACTTATCTTAATAAAAATAACCACTCAATCACACACTAAGGACTTCATCCATTGCTAATTTGATACTCAACACCAAATTCCACAATATCCCAGGACCAAGTGGACAACTAGTACAATGGAGCCATTGATAAGGGAAATTTGATCCTAATTGCTTGCGGTTTCCAAAATAAAGAAAACAAAGAGGAAAAGTCTGACCCGATCTGCTTATATATCAGTTCGGGTCTGACTGTTTGAAACTTTAAGGAGCAGAACAACTAATGATTCAAAATAAAAGGAGAAGCAGATGCATTATTTTCTATAAAGTTTAAAACATCTGAAACAGAACTAAACAATGAAATTAAGTGAGATAAGTAACTTCCCTAGAAAAAGTTAAACAACCAGTGGGAGGGGTGTGACAGGTATGTTCGCACCACCACTGACTGTTAAGGGACAACAAACTGTTGTACATCACATAAAAAGGTGTTCAACTTCGGGACTACCTTCTATGATTGATTCATTAACTAAGGAATAAGAAAGCATGTTTGAAATGGCCATCTCTACTAGACTTGGAGAAGAAGAGGAAAACTCTGCAGGTGTATAATCTGGGGATGGCGCCAAGCTTTGCTCAATAGGGTGGCTAGCCTCTCTAAAAAGGAGGTATTTAAATACTCTTTAAATATGTTACTTACACACAAAGGTTTCCTATCACCCACTACCAAATTGAAAACAAAATTGCTGATGGGAGCTACAGGTCCCAGATGGAGGGAGTGCTGTAATTACCTAACATGGTGATGTTATTGGACAAATAAATTTTCAAACTTCTTACCCAATATGGTGATGTTACTGGACATAACAATATTCAAACTTCTTGTAACTTAACTTAAACAGACAAAGCAAGAATGCTTCTTAAGCAAAGTAGTAAAAACAAACTTCCTACTGTAATTTTACTGCGATTTCTGGCCTCCAATATCCTTACTCCACCTGACAGAGGTGGCTCACTCTTGACTTGGATTTCAACTTCTGAGTTGTATATCTCTCCTTTGCACATGTCCACCGATATGATGTCATTATCCTCCCTAGCAACAAAACCACAGTTGCACGACACAAAGTAATTAGTGTTACTGCACTGCCAAAAGCGTGACTGGACCTTTAAAATGATTACAATGTTTTAAAGGGAAAAATGAAAAATTAAATTAATGGAAGTACTTATACAAAATACAAATACAGTTTGTATAACAAATTAAATTTCTGATATCATATATTTTGAATGTGAGATTGTACATGAATACTTATTTTCCTTTTTGCTGAACTGTCCACACCAAGAGTGTACTACCGACTGCAGCTTAACCAGATTTCTTTGTCAAAAAGCCCATTGTTGGTCACTAAAATCATCCACTGACAAAGCCTTCCTTTGCATTGCTTCTATGTATCATCATTAATCATACAGCAAACTCTTTAGAATTGAGCAAGAAAGCTTTGAAATCTAAGTCTAAACACCTACATTTGTTATCACTCTCAGTTCATTTCTACATTTTTGTATTTTCTCATGAATTTATATTTGTTTGTTGCAATGGGGATCTTTATGGATTGGCATAGTATAAAGCCTTTCATAAGTACACATTTATAAACAATTTCAGAAGGCCCCTAGTCTGGAACCAACAACATCAAGACCATACCAGCATGGTACTGTATAGTACAAAGATAATGGATGTTTGACTCATCAAATTCAAACTCACCTCAAACTCCCTGATGTTGCTCTTATACATGACAAAGGTTCCAGTCTTATAAAAATCATATTTCCTGAAAAGACAAAAAAGAGGAGATGCAATGTAATACTTTCACTAGAGAAAAATTACAATTAAATATTAGAATGTTTTTAATTGATTGAATTATTTCAGTAGTTCTATTTGAAACAAAAATTCCAACACAATGTGTTTGATTGTATCAAACAAATAATGAACAATCTTAAAACTTACCCTTTGTCAAATGTAATGATATGAGGGTCCGGGAAGGAAAAACAGTAGCCTGCAGCGACATCTTCAGTCGTCACCTGTCAAATATACATAGAAATCACATCACTGGCCTTTAATATGTACATGTACTTGTTAGTTGACACTTTGTCAAGAATTTCCAGGAATAAATATTTATATCTTTCATGATGAATAATGTATTGATATTGAAAACAATTAATTGTTTATGGAACTATTCAGTGTCAACAGATACAAAATCAATATATAGTATTGACCATGTATTTAGGGCTCCTGCTTCTCGTTATTTTGAATAATTTCAGATGAAAAATGTGTGCTACAAAAACTTTACCATGAAGTCTGTTGACAAATCCAGCCAAACACTACATTATGCACAAGTATATGTTTCTCTGAAAATGTAGCTTACATAATGAACACCATGACCATATGCTGTAGCAGACATGAATGCAAAATCGTGCATAAAATAATCAACTATATATAATATATACACACTTGCAAATTTTACCACTAAAATTGCTATGTTTACCACAGAAATATAAGTGAAGGAAACCTGATAAAGAAAACTGCTTAGACAAGCAAGCCATCTTTAAAAGAAGTTTAATAACAAAACAAATTGCTTAATGAAATTGACTGTAGATATAGAGGCTTTAAGTGACAATATTTTTACTTACCAAAACATTGATTGGATTGTACCCATCCCAGAATTCCTCAGGACTTCTTATAATGCCTGTTATTATCTCACTTGTTCGCCTACCATCAAAATGAAAGTCTAATATAGCCTTGGTGTAGACCAATGCTTGCGGGCAAGGACTTTCCGTTCTCCCACATGAATGTAAATTTAAGACGACTGAGCAGTCTGATAAAGTAATATCAGAATCCAGACTGGTATCTGAAAAGAATAAACAAGTTAACTCCCCAGCAGGGCCATAATTTCCGCGGGGGTGACAGGGGCTTTTTGGTAGAATTTTAAAAATTCAGTACATTTTGGGGGGAAATTTTCAGATAAGAACTACAGCCCTGGAATGTTCTTATCCCCTCCAACCTTGGTAAATAGGCCTTTAACATCAGTGGCGTAGGCCTAACATCAGTGGCGTAGGCCTAACATCAGTGGCGTAGGCCTAACATCAGTGGCGTAGGCCTAACATCATGGCGTAGGCCTAACATCAATGGCGTAGGCCTAACATCAATGGCGTAGGCCTAACATCAGTGGCGTAGGCCTAACATCAGTGGCGTAGGCCTAACATCAGTGGCGTAGGCCTAACATCAGTGGGCTAACATCAGGCCTAACATCAGGCGAGGCCTAACATCAGGCGAGGCCTAACATCAGCGGCGTAGGCCTAACATCAGCGGCGTAGGCCTAACATCAGCGGCGTAGGCCTAACATCAGTGGCGTAGGCCTAACATCAGCGGCGTAGGCCTAACATCAGCGGCGTAGGCCTAACATCAGCGGCGTAGGCCTAACATCAGTGGCGTAGGCCTAACATCAGCGGCGTAGGCCTAACATCAGCGGCGTGGGCCTAACATCAATGGCGTGAGGCCTAACATCAGCGGCGTGGGCCTAACATCATGGCGTGGGCCTAACATCAATGGCGTGGGCCTAACATCAGTGGCGAGGCCTAACATCAATGGCGTAGGCCTAACATCAGTGGCGTAGGCCTAACATCAGTGGCGTAGGCCTAACATCAGTGGCGTAGGCCTAACATCAGTGGCGTAGGCCTAACATCAGTGGCGTAGGCCTAACATCAATGGCGTAGGACTATCATCAATGGCGTAGGCCTAACATCAATGGCGTAGGCCTAACATCAATGGCGTAGGCCTAACATCAAAGGCGTAGGCCTTACATCAATGGCGTAGGCCTAACATCAATGGCGTAGGCCTAACATCAGTGGCGTAGGCCTAACATCAGTGGCGTAGGCCTAACATTCAGTGGTGTAGCCTGAGGCGGGGGGATGGTCCACCCCCAATATTTTATTCCATTGGCTGAGATTTGAACATGTCAGCACACCTTGTCGGTTCACTTCCTTTTACTTGCCTGTCTCCTCCAATTAAGAAGTGATCAGGTTATTTAAATGAATGTTCATACGCGATGTGCGACTCGATGTTAATTTCTAGTATAGATCATATTGAACCATGAAATTTCACAAGGAGTCAGATAAATGCCTCTAAATTAGGAAACAGTGGATTTTTAAACTATGCAATGACATTAAACAGTCACAAATTGAAGATCGGTCATCAGTCGCAGAACACCCATATGTGCAGAGGCATGTATAGTTGATTACTCTCTTGTTCAAGAAGGCCTCGCATTTGCTTGTAGTCCTTCTTAGCCACGGCATATATCGAGAACCAATGGCCACACCAAGCGGTAGGACAATTGTACATTATTTTAAAAACATTAATTTGATATTCTATTGCATGTTGCCATTTTTATAATCAGGTAGGTCTTTTTTAGGTAGGCATCTGAAGTTAGCACCATTGTGCCAACTGGTAAATCAAGTGTCAATCTTTATCAAAGTTTGAACATTCTTCGTAAAAAATTGGAACGGAATAATAGCATTTGCGGCCAAATTCATGATGATGGGATGCTCTTTTTACTGTTTTAACTCATATATTGAATTTCAACCATTTCTCCAAGCTGTATAGGCTCAGAGCAATGACTAATTTACTTGAACTCTGCATATCCCCTCCCCCCCCCATTCCCTCCCCCACCCCCCACAAGCATAAGAAAAGTCAACATTTGTATGCCAGCAGGTCTTGCAAAAATCTTAATATTTGCGTAAACTCTAGACCCTAACCTAATAAATTCATTATTGGTTTAAATTTTTGACCCTTTGAAGTACAACTCAGCCACTTTTATGATGTTTTAAGACAATAATTTCTTTTCTCAATAAGTTTAATTGAAAATGTTCAAATAATATAGCCTCCCAATGTCTATTGTCTTTTACATCCATACATATTAACTAAATATACTGTCTCAGGTATGAAATTTGATTTGATTGAATGGATATTCAGACTCAGAGGTGGCAGAAGATGTTTGAATCTGAGGTCTGAGGGGCACTTGCCAACTGTCATATTTTGATAGCATGTTGCACAGCAGTATAGCTTTATAGGGTCAACCCTCCTCCACCCCCCTCTCTCCCCTCACCGGAAAATTTTGAAAATTTTATTGGTCCAAAAATTAGTGGTGACCCATTTTCCTTTTTCTTTTTCTTTTTTTTAGCTTCAAATATTCAAGATGTTTTGTTTCAAAGTTCTGTAAAATACAATAAATTTATACTAAAATCTACAAAAAATTGGAAAAGTTTTGAAATCGGAAGAATTTAAACCAATAGATCATGATAAGCCAATTGTATTGGTCATGAATTGGAATATTTAATGTCTAAAATAATGTAAAAAGCAAATAAGGTGTCCTTAGACTATTAAATTTATTATTCAGGAGACCATCATTTTCTTGCTGAGAATGAATGTAACTCAGTTACTCGGTAGGTATATGAGTATAAATTACACCAGATGACCCAAATTCACAATCAGTCTTCAGTGAGTCAGTGACAGAACCCAATTTAAAGGCGCTTCATGGGTGAAATTTGTGGTATTTTGCTTGATATTTGTCTGTTTGTGTTACTTTCTTCGATCTGTCAATAAAAAGATCAATTATAATAACTGAATAAGAGGACTTAAATATATTTTGATATTTTAAATAAAACTTTTTTTTTTATCTCTATAAAGGAGCACCTTTTAATCTTTACAAAAAAGATAAGCGAGGGCACGTCAGTTTTTGTCATGGCAATGGCCCAGGTCCGAATACTAAGTTTTGCCCAGCATGGACCATATCTAAGATGCCCCACTAATAAATTTTGGGGTGGCTCGCAAGCTGGGAAAACAAAGGTAGACAGAGGTAAAGGCTTTTTAAGCATAAAAAAGCCCAAAATGCAGGGCTGTTGAGCCCAAACTTTGTCTTTAGGAAATTGAGAATAGTAAAAGCATGGAAAGAGTGTGAAATTTCACAATTTTAGTCTTTTTAGGGCAATATTTGTGTTACTTTCTTTAATGAAATGTCATACATATCTTTAAAGATAATTTTTTTTGATGTTTGAAAGGGTACATTCTATCTCTAATCTAAAAAAGGCAAAGGCACTTTTCCTCTCTGAAAAAGGGCAATTTTTAAACTTTTGAGACAAGTGTGGGGACACATGCCCCTGTGTCTTCCCCCACCCCTGGTTCCGCTGCCTATGCTCAGACTACTAACCCATAATTAGTAACTTACACTTACCATTGTTGACTACAGATAGGGGGATCTTGATCCTACAGGACTGACTATAAGGGTAGCAGCGAAGAGGCACAGAGCTTTCAAATGTGATGAGGTGCGACACTCCATCCTCTGAAATGTTCAGGAAAGAGGGCGACACCTGGAAAAACAAACAGATGAAATACTATCTTTCAACCACACAACAAAAAGGGCCAATTTAACACAATGCCCTGTTTTCAGCTTCCTTCCTTCACATTACATGGCCAATTCTGTAGATTTTCAACAGGCTTTACCCCGAAATACAGATTCCTGTATTTAAATGATCTTCACATAAACAACCCTCTCTCTCTTGTTAGTCCAGTCCAGTCCAGACCAGTCGGTAATGGTACCTATCCTTTAAAACCATTTCCTTTCATGAAATGGAATAAGCAATTGGTTTTGTATTTGGCGTGATCATGTGACAAGTGTTAAGAAAGCTCCCTGGTTCGCTGTATCAGTGACTACAGTTTGAGTCTGCGACAATGAAAATTGACCACACATTGTAATATCTCTCTGCTTGATAGGAGCATTTCAGAGAGATTTGATTGCATAATGCACACTTTGAAGTATTAGCAACATTTTTTTTTTTTTTTTTTTCCTTTCAGAAAAAGCTCTACATTCCTAGAGCGAATGTATTTAAAGTTTGAAGAAAGCAGTCACTTCTGATCATGACATGTTTGAAATTTGTTGATGATATGTGTGAAGTTGCTGATCTTAGATTTTTAAAAGAATTCCTTATAACACCTCTTTAAACTGAACAATTAAAATCGGCAGTAGAGATTATTAAAGTAGAGAGCAAAAGCATTCTTTCAACTGATAATTTTCATACTTAAATCCTAATTCCCTGTTTTTACCAAATTTCTTTTTCTGTTAGTTTGAAAATAAGTTAGTTGTTTCAAACTTTCATGGTTCTTTATGGTAGTACTGGCACAAACCTGTACAAATTGAGACTTGACAAATTTAACAGCCTTTTAGTAAGAGGAGGGGAAACCAAATATTTTACAAAAAGTTTAGGAACAATTAATACATTTATAACTAAATTTTGTACCTTAATTTCTATCTGAAAAACGTCACTTTCAATGGGTGGACTTATGAGCTCTCTGGTGTTGTTGAAGAATGCTTGGACCGTGCAGAGAACCTGAGAGCAGCCAGGAGAGAAAAGACACAACTTTAGTATGATTCACCTGATACACAAGAATCTAACATCAATCAATGTTGTAAAACTTAAATAGATGGTGAGCGACACATATTGAGAAATTAAGTGGTACAATAGCAATTAAAGTGATCATGTGACTTTTGTTGTTCTGGAGGGCAAATCATGGTAGCACGGATAAGGAGAGTCTCAATAGGGGGTCATCGGAGGTTTTGGGCATTTCTTTTAGGCCGGAGTAAAGAGATGTTGTACACCCTCACCAAATCACTCAAATTTTGGTATGGGTCCATGGTAAAATAGTTCTCCATGAAACTGTTTCTGAAGCAGATCTTGTCACGTTTGGATATGCATAGTCAAAACCTATCTATTCTCTACCATTCCTGAAATTTGTAACTTCTAAGTTTCCTGTCCTACGAAATTGGACATCTCGAAAATATTTTTATTAGTCTTTCTCTAAGGGTTCTCATTTTGAGCTGGCACAGTAATACCTAATTAGTACTGTGCTACCTACAATAGCGCACACTTTATCCTATCTCTTTAAGACTGTTATCACTGCATCCAGTACTAAATTCCTCCCAACCTTGTATGACCCAAAATTCCACTGGACCCTTTGGGTCCCAGATAATCAGCTAGCATTTGACTGTGTAATATGTGACACATGCAAGCTTTGGGACCTCTCAAAATATTCTTATTAGCCTTTTCTCTGAGGGTTTTCATTTTGAGCTGGCGCATTAATACCTAATTAGTACTGTGCTACCTAATGGAAAATCAACATGCACACATATATGAAAAAGACTAAAACAGGATAACTGTAAGTTTTGTTAAAAATAACCAAAAGTATAATAACTCTACTGATTGTAAAGAAAATAAGGTTAGTTTTTCGAAATACACAACATATAGGAGCAAATAACAGAAATTCGCGAAATACTGCCCTCCAAGAATTCGAGTCTGCGTGCATGAAAGTGCGTATGTGCATGTGAAATACCTCTACAGTGATACTTTTTCACATAAAACCTAAGAAAAACAAAATATTGACCTTTGAAAATATCCATCACATTTTGGTTAATTGTGATGTGTCACCCTGTTGTTTAAACAAATCAATCACAGTTTAGGAAATTAGACATGTGCCTGTATAGATCCCTCTTCATGGTGAGGTCATTATCTGTCTGTATCTGTGGCATATAAACAACAATCAATATTTACCCCAATTCAAATGGTGTTTGGAGCACACTTTATTACAGTGCAAATAATGACAAACAATGAAGACATCAATTTCTTTGTGCATGTCATAAAACATCATTGGCCCATACCCCTATACCTTCAAAGAAGACTTCATATCTAATGATTCAACATTTGAAAGCCATTGGTATTTTAAAACATGAAATTGCATCGCAATGTGCAGCACAATGCATACAGAAAACAATGACCTTTTTTTCCTGTCCCAACAAAAACTTTCTGCTAAACACATCATTTTTTTACCTACACTCAATTAGCCATGATTATTTCCTCTTTTGCTCATTCAAAACGATTTATGTTTCTGATTCAAAATACAACATGTGATTTTGGGTACATACAGTAGTTTGTGTGTATATTGTATGATATGGATAGGCAAGAAATGACAAGACTGAAAGGTTAGTCAAAATAAAACAGAGACCCAGACTAAACATAACAGATATAAGATGCACACAATGAGAAGTCACAGGTTATCTGTTATTAATAAATTGTTAAGTAATCAAATGCTTTGATGTGACCTAGCACAATATCATGCTCTTTAATGTAGAGCATCTCCTTACTCGAGACAGCTGTTCTGAGTCCTCATAAACTTCGCACATTAGGAGAAATGTGAACTTGAAATCATGTTCTACTTTTTCCATTACTTGTTTTGATACATGGAATGCTTTGAAATTTTTTAGCTAGCAATATTTTCATGCTTTATTAATGGGTGGTCCCAAGATTTTCCCAACTAAGAGGAGAAAAAATTCAACATGTATCTTACACACACAATTTTCCTACCTCTTGAACAGATTGAAATAATTTTCCCTGATGGGGTGATAGTGGGTGGGCTCTTGGCCCCCAATGGCAGCACCGCTACCTTTAATAAATGCAAACCATGCATATTTTGATGTAAGAAATTGCATAGTAGTCTCTTGATGCCAGAAAGGGGTCTCTACCCGAAGTAGTAAACTCTTAATCAAAACATATTTTCAAGAGAAATTTTGTTTCCAAATATGCCTGAAAAACATCAAAATTTATTCAAATGAAATTTACCAAAAAGTTGATGCCTTTTGCAGTTCAATATCAAACTTCACCAAGGCCTTCTTTATCAATTAGATAACCTGACATAAAGAAGGACATGTTCTTCCAGCTAGTATAATTGCAATATTCTTCATTTTGAATCCACCTTTAAAAACATTATACTTAAGAACATTCTTGTTTTTACTCTCCTTTTTACTCAACAATGGCTTAAATATTTTCTTTAGTGAACATTTCACCCCAACTTGTTAGACAACTGCAACAGACTGACAACAGGAATGAATAACTGAACTTACTTTTTCTCCCATTCGAAAATTGCTCAGCAAGTCGATGTTGGCAGAATTTCCAGATATATCATCGGATCTCACTTCTCTATACATATCAGAGTTTCTCTCAGCCTGAAGAGTAAAGAAGGGTCAAGTATCTCTTATTTAGGATAATTCTCTGAACAGAAAGTGATTTAAAAAAAAAAAATCTTCACTATGAAAAACAAAACTAAAGAAAGCTTTATTTGGACTATTACATCCTCTGATGACATGAAACAATAATAAATGATATCAAGCACAATTTGCTTTAGAAATTAAACTTGGTCCCTTCTTATGCACATTTTTTATTTAGTTATGGAAAACTGAAATGCTTTGAACAAAAGGTACATGTCAGGTCACATAAATTGTTAATTCCATTATTCAGGAGTCCAGCGATGTTTGGTGTCTTCAGCAAGGTTGTGTACATCAGGAGAATTATGCTTCATTAAAGACTTACAAAGGCTCTTTCTTTTTGTTTAAAGTAATTGTCTTATGAATTCTGATAAATGATAAATTCTACCAAATTTTTCTTCGCCAGCATATTGCATAGCTCAAAACACTTTATACGTTTTGCATATATCTGTGACATTTTGGTATCCACATTACACAAAGAACATGCATTTCATTATGCTTTGTTAACACATCCAAATATGGTCATTAAGATAGTCCAAAATGCTGCAAACTTAATTTAGTCCCAAACCTGTGGAAAGCTTCTTGTAATTTAGCCCACCAGAGTGATATTTCATGCAATTTAGAAATATGTTTAATATTTTAAGTCATACTGGAAAAATGGAAAAAAAGAAGCATAATCAATTTAAATATATCTGATGAACGAAGTATTTGATTATATTTGAATTTGAACTCTATCAAACATATCAGCTGTACAATGACATTTAAACAAAAATAAAAGCTTTAAAATCTTTGGCAAATTCAACGACCATTTTTTATTGGTCAGAAAAGAGTGTATTAAGTCACTACTTCACTATTCTTCCACCTTCAGAATAGCAATACATGTATTATATGTACATTGTATTATATGTACATTGTATTATATATACATTGTATTATATATACATTGTATTATATATACATTGTATTATATATACATTGTATTATATATACATTGTATTATTAAACATTGTATTACATATACATAAATTTTCTATCAAGGAAGTGGTTTTCTGCCTTCAATATAACACCAATTCTAATATCTATTGGCCCAAGTAGAATGGCCCAACTTTAGGAGGGTCAGTCGCAGTGCAAAGTCCTTTGAACTGTGCATTAAATATGCATCTAAACACGATGCCAAAACATTAATCTTTTTATAGTGTTAAATTGTTTAAAATGCATAAAAAACAAATAAAATGAATGAAAAACAAGAAAAGTTTACATATATTTTATCGTTTTAAGAAATGTTTACGTATATTTTATCGTTTTATTAAAAAAATTACCTGTTTTGAAAATGGAATAAAGCAAATAATAATGGTCTTGCATTAACGATATTTAATGCACATTACATTCACATTAAAAGATGCTTTGCTTTAACATTGTCCTTACCTTAAACCAGGTCACTGAATAGACTTTGGGTAGAGTTGAGTCTGACTCAGTTACTGTGAAAGCACATTGAAGTTGGACTGTGTCCAGAAAGATAACAGGTTGCACAACTGGAAGCTCTAAGATGGCTGGAAAGCTCTCTGAACAAGCAAAGAAAGAAAAAAAAACTGGGGAATTTCATTTGAAAAGGTTTACTATATTAAAATCATCACTTTGCAAATTTAGCATACAAATTGAATTAGCATATAACATGCCAGAAGTTTGGAATCAGGTTGTGTGGAGGTCAAACATTTTGTAATAAATTCTGTAGCTGATGTGTATAACATCATTCAGCAGTTATTGCACTGCAAGGAGCATATCAGATTCTGAGAAATAGGCCTTGGTTATGCCAAGTATTCTAGTTTTTGCAGCATTTAAACATCAAACAATAAAGGACTCTTTCACAGAAATTAATCCACTTAGTAGACACACAAAGGAAATGTTTAATCTCTGTATTGTGTAGTTCTAATTCCCACCAACCTATTTTGCTACATTTATTTCCAATACATCCCCATAAAGAGGCGGATGGCCAAAAGTTAGTTCCAGCCACTGCTATTTCACTCTTTCTTTAAAAACAATTATGTTAAAAAGTGAAACTGGGATCTGATTCTGATGAGAAAAAAATTAGTTTATTTCAGGGAAAATTGAAAACTATGTAGTGTTGGATGTATTCACATGTTTGAGGGTTTTAAAAATTGTTTTGATAGAGCGCATGTTTGATATGATGAGGCTAGACAAAGACTTGACCAAGAAATATTTGCATCCTGCATATCTTTCCATGTGTAGAATAGCAATCTCTGACTACTTTATCTTGTCAAGAATTTGCTGCTTGATTCTTGTAAATAGATATTTTACAATCATCTTGACATTCATATTTAGAGCTATGCTATCAAATTACACAAGGAGACGTTCAGTGGTGAGGCCATCTCCATGGTCAGACATAACCCAAGTCACAAAATCTCACATAATATTTCAATAAATTTAGCAAACATTTTTTTTAGTCGTGTCTACATAAACAGGGGTCAAAAATTGTATATTTTTTGCCACTGTTCCACAGAACAGTACTTTCTCAAATAATACTGCGCCGGATCAGATTTCACTGTTCCTTCTTATTGCGGATGACAGGACAAATTTTTTTCTACAAAATAGGCCTAATTTGCAACTACTTTTGATAAAGTAACTTTATTGGTTAATAATATGTGGAATTTGGAAATATGTTACGTTATGTCAGTTATTAGTATTTACATGATGTAGCATTCAGTTGCATAAAGTCGTACACATGCACTGAACCTTGCATATGTGAATTCATGATTATTTGTGTCGACAATTGCAGGCAAGGTGGGGAAAAGCTTTTTCTTAGTAAAATTTACTGACAAAAATATTTCATAGATAATCTTGTTTGACAACATGCATTTACAATCAAGTTATTGATCAATGATGCCACTTTCTTGTGAAAAGAACACTGTTCTACTGGAACAGTGATGTTTGAAAATTCACTGTTGCTGCATAAAAATCACTGTTATTGAAATAGTGTAACCATTTTGTTAGTTTTATTGCCCTCTTCAAATAAAAAGAACATATCCTAAAAATAGTTACCTCTGCAGGGTTCAAATCCATCAGGTGATATCTGTCCTGCTCCACATTTCTCTCTTGCTTCTGAAGAAAAAAAGTAAAATTTATTCAAGGTAAAAGATTTCTGTTAAATCATTGTGGATTAAAAAACTGTATAAATGAACTTCGATGACAAATACAGCAACCTATTTTCAAGTTAATTGACACAAAAAAAAGCTGCCTCCCCAAAGATGTATGCAGGAAAGTTGAGACAAATGGGTATACACCCCCTTCCCCCCCCCCCACCCCTCCCTTCCCATATGCATCTATATCCTTGAAGAATACTTCACTTAAAAGGAAAATGGACAGGTAGAGATTTTATATTCACCAAAAAAGAGCTTTAAATTCTAAAAACAGAAATGTTTGATGGTTTATTAATTCATGCAAAAGTTGTGATGTATGAATGGCAGCTCCAAATCTTTAATGGAGATTCAAAACTTCTTGGTCACACTCAACTCTTTACATTGGTCACAGTCAACTCCTCCCATTGGTCACACTCAACTCCTCCTATTCAAGTCAGGCACATAGCCAAGGGGGAGCCATGGCTACCCCCGTTTCTTGACTGTCGATTTTGTTTGGGACGGTTTTTTTAATTTATTGTAGCGGTTATGCTTCTAAGTTTTTCTGCTTTATATATAGCTCACTCAGGTGGAAATTATTTTTCATAGAAGTTGGTTCTCCCCTTTTAAAATTTCTGGCAACCCGCCTGATGCAAGTAACATTGGTGATTGTCACAGATAAGGTGTATTATATCATAATAAAGTATAATTCCTATCTGGTTGTGATGCTTTGACTTCCTGTTATTTCATGCATGTTTCAGCTAATACTCATGTGATACGTAGTAAGAGCTTGAAGTTGACCAAAGAGTTCTCACGGATAGATATTCGTCGTTTTAGCTTTCACAATGAGTTGTTAATGAGTGGAATGGTTTGCCTGAGTAGATACTTAGTTGCAATTCTGTTCACAATTTCAGTCAATATTGATAACTTCTTTACCTAACTCTGGGCATCTTTGACTTTTTATATTTTTTTGTGGTGGTGGTGTTTAATAGTTTGAGCTTTTTATAGGATGACTAACCCTTCGTAGCCCGTCATCTGGTTATGTTATGTTATCTTTTACTAGACGCAATTGCTTTGCCCATATAAAGTACTAGGTAATGTAGTTTTTTGCAGAAGTTAAGTTTTTACGGCCAAACGATGGTAAATCGGCCTAGGCACCTAATGAAACTATGATATTCAACAATGGAACAAATTGTGTTTGAATTGATAAATTCTAAAATAGCAAACACAAAAACAGCAGCTTGCTGATAAACTTTATGTTTAGATCGAAATAACATGGTTGCATGACAGCAGTCTAGTATGATGTAGTACTCCCCGTAGTGCTGTCGGACTGATGCCAGACTTGTTAGTATAGCTGCCTTTAGTGATAGCTGGCCTCGTACGGCAATCCGAATGTCAACCCGTACTGAGTGAGGATGGGTATAATAACTAAGTGAGATGTAGGTGGCCTAACAGAGTTAGGCCCTACTGACCACTGGTGTTCCTTGCGTTATGGCAACCTATATCTTTGTATGTAGCCTAGTAATTATTATAGGTTGCTGGGAACATCTGTGCTACTGACATATTGTCTCACTACTTTTCGACATACTGGAGGCGTGTCGCTGCGGCCTTCACTACGCAACTTTACTTCAATATTCAACCTGCAATACAATTCGGACCACTGTAAAATTTCGTGTCGTGATGAAACATCGGGGAAAAAACATCAGTTATTTGTTATTTAGACGTGAAAATTCGCGCGATCCAGTTTGGAAAGTCCCACAGGTAGTATATCACTACTTGCGTGTACTTCAATATGTTATCTTATGAGCAATTTCATCTTATGGGGGAAGCCTATAAATCGCGCAAAATATGTTACTTTTCTCAATTTTTCTAAGAAAATGTGGGATGGGGCAAAGCGATCTTCGCCGCCACTGCTCGTAAATAAACTTTCTATTGAAGGTTGTTACTAATCGGGAAATGTCCTGCAATTTGGGGGAAATCTCCTAAGACTCCTTCAATCAGCTTCATATACGGGAAATTGTCTTAGATTTTTGAAAATTTCCTTCACAGCAAAGTTTCTGGAAATGGTGGAAAAGTTTTACCCAAAGTTTACAATAATTTTCCTTCCGGGTAAGAAAGCATGCGACCGAGAAGGTGAAAGTCCCCTCCCTCACTCCTCCCCCTCCCTATTACGCCAGGCTTTTTGAGTGCAATAATATGAATAAAACTTTGCCAGCTATATACAGCCATACGCTCCTCCGTCTAATAGGGATAAATTCAAATGACTAGTTAGAAAACAATTTACCATTAGGCCAGCATATATGTAAATTTGACTTGTCAAGTTTATGTTGATTAATCTTGAAGCTCTGTTATTTGAGCACTCAAGTCTTCAAGAGATTCCGGTGGTATATTTGCAGTTCGGTATGGACTTGAACACTCATAAAACGTTTTCCTTAAAACCAATATACGATTCGTGTGATAATATTGTTTTCGTATCAAATCTAAAAATATATTCTGTCAACTGAACTATTTTCTATTACAAAAACAAAGGTCCACGTTTTGTGGTAAATTTTATCTCTGGCTTTTATCATGTTAGATACCAACTATGATTGATCTGTTGATGCAAGATATATAGGTATGAGATATTGATGCAAGATGAGAAAATGATACAAGATATGAGATAATAAAAAAAGCACTATATCTAAGGCCGTTTTCACGAAGAGCGACCTGGTATCAGGGTACAGAGCGCCAGAAAATCATGAGTTGGCGTAGGTCATGATGGGGTACGTATGATATCCCTCATCAAGAATAAAATTAGGCCTACAGGCCCAAGGTGCCAGCTTTTACGTTGTAAGAGAAAAAGAAAAGACTTAAAATAAGTTCACATGCATGTACGATTTGGGTTCTTATCGGTACTTCAGTAAAGATTGAAAATTATAATTATATAGGCAAATAAATGTCATCGCTGAGTAGTTATTAAGATAGAACGCTATAAGTTGGGAGTCCGTCATAGGTGCCGTGTTTATTTTGTATGCCTTTCGAGCCCTATTTAAAGCTGGACAGAGCCTCCTTTGCATGGGGTCAATTTGCCAAATATTAAATGTTTGCTTCCTTGTCAGCTTGTGTTCAATATCTGATATATTAATCAAAGTACACAGGGGGACATCACTCCCCCGCCCACGACATAGGCTGAAATTTGGACAAAACAGCATAATGTACCGATTAAGCGATGTACGGGTAAAAACTTAAGTCGTCAAAAGATGAAAAGTATGAAATGAAATAAAGGACATGAACAGTTTAGGCCATATTTGGCCAATCTTTCTGGAAAATGTCGATATTAATTGCGTATCTGTGACGTATTATCAAGGAGTTGGCAATAGCGACGCCAGGCATGCACGAACTGGGAGGACAATTGGGGACTTACCCCTACCCCTCAGCATTTTCTCCACGGATTTGGACGAATAGGAACATCGATGTTGGATGCACCTCTCTCCAGTTCTCAACCCCCACTCCTTCCCGCGGTGCCACTATTGACAGTGACGGCGCCAGGCACCATAAACCGGGGACTATATACCCAAAATTGGTTGGTCAATTATGCACGCATCTGTGCTTGTAGTACATGTCAAGCCCCGTGCAGATCTATACAGCCCAATGATGAAAATACGATCCACATAGAACCGTTCAAATCGGTACGTGACGTCATTCGCCCTATATTACGTATAGGCAGAGGGCCGAGAGACGAAACTCCTATACCTACAGTGTGATACTTCTTGGTTCGTCCTCCACCCACCCACGTTAATCCCAAGAAAGGGCAGCAGATATGTCGGTACATTGAAAATTGGAGTCAGTACAAAAAAAAAAGCAAACTGCGAATTTAACCTATAAAATAAAAATAAAAATTCTTTAATCCTCAAAATTAATTATATTAATATTAGTTTTCATCATAAAATGTCTTTCTAACCAAGATTAACGTTCATTTTATTTTTAATAGGAACACAAAAACAACTGTGAATGGTTTGTACATTTTTGCACTTGATCCATGAATGACGTCAAAATCAAAGTTGTTATTAATGATTGATAAAATTATTTGTTTATTGAATTAAAAGTGGACATAAAGTAACCATAAAATTAAATCGCTAATAAAAACATTTTAAATCAACCATTTGCGTAGAATACTTAATTTGCACATTTCTTTGGTATGTTCTATTTCTAAAATGCTTAACTCTCTACTGCCCTCACTTGGAACCAACATGGGCGGGTGACTTTAAAAGTATCACTGATTTCGCAACACTGTAGGTTTAGGAGTTTCGTCTCTCCGCATTCACGTATTATAGGGCGAATGACGTCACTTTCTTTAGTACGCGCACAAAAGATTATTCCTGGGATTTTTGTGTGGTAATTTTGCACGGTACGTTTAATGCACTACCAGAGAGCGTGATGTCATTTGCACTATACTACGTGATATAGGGCGAATGACGTCACGCTCTCTGGCACCATCCACATTGTGTGCGACACATGGGAGCAAACGAGATGAGATGCGTTATTATCTCATCACCCACATATACATATATGTGGGGATGAGATATTGTAATCACTTTACTGTATAGGCAAATAACTGCCTATACCTCCTACACTACATTGCCACCCCTCTTGATATTAGGGGGCTGGTGAGGGCTTTAGCGGATACATGCTGTTTCGCAGTTCCGTCTTTGGTACTTCAGTACTGTGCCCCAATCCAAAATGTCTGGCAAAGCCACTATAGTTGGTTGGGTGGGGGCTTTCCCAATTGTTATATAGTGTGTGATTGTAGACATACGTATATCAGTATATCGTTTTTACTATTTAGATAAGTCGGGCAAGTGCAAATTTTCGTCGGGCAAATTTGTCTTACACCGCCCCCCCCCCCCCCCTTCCTTTCCGGAGCTCGAAGTCTAGTTACGGCCCTGGCTTTACTCCATATATTCAGTTGTTAACATTTTTGAAATACAACACTTGCTTTGATTCTTCAGCGAAAGAAAGAGCTGTCGTCGTTAGTGTGTGAAATCCTACTTTTTGGATTTTTTATTCTTCGCCCCGAGGCTATGCCAGTTTACCCAGGACTGCAGGACCGTAATCATCCGGAAAGTCTGGGGACATGGCCTCTTATCCGAAAAGTGTGTGTGGGGGACGGGGGGGGTGGGTGAAGGGGGGGGCAAGAGGCAAATTTCCCCCAAATGTACTGATTTTTTTAATTCTACGGAAAAGTGGGGGAACATGCACCTCCCCCTCCTACCCCTCGGGAATCACACCCTGAGTTTTTTAATTCTACGGAAAAGTGGGGAACATGCACCCCCTCCCCCCTCCTACCCCCTCGGGAATCACACCCTGGGTTTACCTCATCAGCTCGTGGGAACAACGAGTACGAAAATTGCCCTCCATTCTATTACTGTATTATTTTCTTTTGCTTACGCCCATGCATATGGCCACAAACGCGTAGAAAACGGGGCAGGGGGAGAACTGAGGAGAGTTCAACTTCCCAGTTGTTTTTTTCTCGGTTGGGAAGTAAACATGGGATAATTATCAGGCCCGTAGCCAGGAGTTTGAATGGGTGGATCGTTTTTAGCTTAAAAGGGCTAAAAATCTTGAAAGTCCTGGTACTTATTACTTTTTACGATTTCAAAAGGGCACTTTCTCAACAAAAGGGGTTCAGAAATTTGAAAGGGGGCTGGTTTTTCGTATAAAATGGCAATAAACTTTGAAATTTCGGGTGCTTATTATATTTTTAGATTTGAAAAGGGCACTTTCTCAACAAAAAATAGGTCCAAACCCCTCCCCCCCCCCCCTCCCCCTCCTACCCCCTCCTCTTTCCAGGCTACAGGCCTGATTATTAACATATTAATTGATCGTGATAACTGGGCAAAATTGAAGGAAAATTGGGTAAAATACCCTAAAATTATGGTAGAATTTTGCAACATTTCCCGAAAAATGAAGAAAATCTTCCGAAGGGTGCCACTGAAAAATAAAGAAAAGCAATTTACCGAAATCTGAAGCTTGTTGGAAACCTAATGTACCAGTGAAATTTTCCGCGTGAAATATTTTGGGTTCCTCCCTCCCCTTTCACTCAAGCTCTTCCTGGTGTGACCCTTCCTGGTGTGACCCTTCCTGGTGTGACCCTTCCTGGTGTGACCCTTCCTGGTGTGACCCTTCCTGGTGTGACCCTTCCTGGTGTGACCCTTCCTGGTGTGACCCTTCCTGGTGTGACCCTTCATGGTGTGACCCTTCCTGGTGTGACCCTTCCTGATGTGACCCTTCCTGATGTGACCCTTCCTGATGTGACCCTTCCTGATGTGACCCTTTCTGATGTGACCCTTTCTGATGTGACCCTTTCTGATGTGACCCTTCCTGATGTGACCCTTCCTGGTGTGACCCTTCCTGGTGTGACCCTTCCTGATGTGACCCTTCCTACGCCCCTGCTTCTACTAAATCCTCGCAGTTCATCATGATTCTGAAGTTCGGAAGCGTTTTGTTGCCAGATTTGACATTCCACGATGAATAAATCTCATGTGGTATTTAATGTGGTATTTGAGGTAACAGAGTTTGTTTTGCATTATTGCAAAGAAAGCGCGTACAACCATTGCGAGTCAACAAAATAAAGTTCTAAAATAATCTAGGATATCAAAAACATAAACATTATGATTATGGTCCTGGAATTGCAACATCTTCAACAGTTCAACGAACTTGTAAATATTCATTTGTCTTTTTGTATCCGATTTCAAGAAACGAACATTTTAAAAGTTTAGACAGTTCTCCTTGGTTAGATTATGAGCTAAAACATCAGCTCCCTGTATCAATATACAAATTTCTCTTGAAGATAAATTATTCAAAGAATAATTATATAAGATGGCAATATTCATATTAAGGGTTAAGACACCTGCTCTATCAAGATCCCACGAAACAGCAGATGCGTATGAAATTATTGTCTAAACATAATAAAACTTAAACAGAAATTGACAGTGGTAACAAATCAAATGGGTCCTTAAACGATAGAAACAATCGATATCCCCTTTAACACCTGTCATTTTTATCATAATTTCTGGCATCATCGGTCAGTTGGTGTGCATTGGTTAAAATACTCCCTGGAGAAAAATTTCCATCTAAAGAACCATATCTGATTCTATGACGTCGGCCAATACAATTGCAAAAGGTAACAGTATTATTCTATAACAAAAATAATCAAGTTATTTGGACTGTTTTCGCTCTACATTTTATTTCCATTCCATTGTATATCACTAGAATTTGGCTATGTTTTGTACTGTATGGGGAAGGGGGTGTCATTCCCTTTGAGAAAGTTGTCAGTTCTATTGAACTTGAATATTTTCTCTCGTTTTTACCCGACGGTCAATTTTCTTCTTCGTGTGAGGGTGGGAAGGGGCGTGGGGACTGGAGCTGAAAGAGGGTTTTTTTGGGGAGGGGGTGATTGATCAACATTTCTTATTATGCATAAAATTCAAGCAGGTTTTTTTTTTTGGCAGATGCTACCCCCTTTCCTACGTGGCGAGCACGGTAAAATAAAATAGATACCCATACGGGAACATTAAGCCTTGATATGAAAGTGGTAGAATCTGAAATTGGTTCCCCTTCCCCAATGAAGTCCGCACCACTAGACAACGGGGCGATTAAGTGCCCTTCGTGGTTTTTTCTCATATGATACATCGGTGATTGTAACACGCTGATGATGATACATCGGTGATGAACACCACCCACAAATGCTTAAGAAAACCATATACCGGTTGTCATTTCTTGGCATGAATCATGGGCTTTTTCGTCATAAAAGACGCTTTCGTTCATGGCTTCAATCCCAAGTGGATCGAGCTATTTGTCAGTGTACGTAAAGAGCAGTGCATGTCTTAAACCAGAACCTTTCGTATACTTTTGCAATTTTGAGGTTAGCACGAGCAGATAAGTGACGGGAGCAAGGAGGGTAACCCAGGGGAATCTATTGCACGGGAGAATTTGTCGCACCGCAAGTTTCTTGTCTTATACTGAAAATATGATTAGCGCCCTTTTGTTCTATTTACCATAAGCCGCGGCATAGACCCTGTCTGCAAGTTATAATAAGCCTTGAAGTGTTAGCCAAGGGCCGCTCTAATGTCAAATTTTACGAGTGAAAAAGTTGAGCTTTATATCAACCTCAAAATATCGATGATGTAAGATTTCAGTATTTTCCCCCACGAAATGGCATAGGAATACCCCAGCAAGGAATAACTTGTTTCTAATGTTTGTATCGTTTTAACAATACCGTGGCAGTAACGATAGCCTAACGTAATATGATGCCAACTAAAAGCAGTAGCCTTAATGGGGGGAAATGTCGCAGTTGTGAAATTTGCAAATGTTATATACTAGTTTCGCGAAGAAAAGTCACTGTATTATTGTAGGCCTATATGTTTTTCTTTTTTCTTCTTCATAGTTTGCCTCTTATTTTTGTGGGGGATAGCAGATTTTGTTACACTTTTACCTTTAAACTGTTTACCACATTAAATCAGTACTGCATCATTTTCCTCGTATAGGGGGAATGTTTCGCTTTTCACCTTTGGCACTTTCGAGTCAGAATATAGGCTATACCTTTTGGACAACAATAACTGAAATTGTGTTAGTACATTATGTAGCATGAAGGTTAATGTCTCTATGGGCATAGTTTGTTTGAAATTCTTCGTTTTTGAGAATTTGAGGTATTTTGCTTAGGTGCGTCACATTCCCCCGGGTTATCCTATATGGTTTTCTTAAGCATTTGTGGGTGGTGTTCAGTTAAAGAGGCGATGTCGTCTTCAACCAAATCGCAATGACGTCAGTAAGTACATGACATGTACTTACACATGTCATCAGCGTGTTACAATCGTTTCGAGATTCAGAGAAGTGTATAGCTGTATATTGTATGTATGAAGATTAGGTAAAATTACATGCACATACGTGCGGTATGTATGTGCGGTGTGTATATGCGGTATGTATGTGCGGTATGTATGTGCGGTATGTATGTGCGGTATGTATGTGCGGTATGTATGTGCGGTATGTATGTGCGGTATGTATGTGCGGTATGTATGTGCGGTATGTACGTGCGGTATGTATGTGCCGTGTGTATGCATGGTAACATGACACGGCCGAGTTGAACAGAGCTGTACAAATTCGTCGTTCGTTTAATCAGAGCTATCAACTGAAAATAACTCAAGTTAATAGACCATTTCAAAACGAATTTAGCCGAACGTAATTTCTTAATTCAATACTTCTACCAATCAAATTCTGGGGGAATGGACAGGTGAATCTCGGCCATGTGACATTATTTAAATTAGTTTTCAAGAAATTGTCGATTCAGATTTGAAAAGGTCTATAGCTCCATGTTTTAATTCATTCAGATGAGGGGAAAAGAACAAATTGTTGCCTTGACAAGATTCGAATTCGTTGCGTTTGGCACAAAAGCAAAACGCCAAAAGCCCTTTGCGCTGTCTCGGCCACATCAACACTTGATCGCATGTGTTGCTGTATTATTAATATAGTGCAACGTATGATCGAAAGAGACGCGTATAGCAGTTGGTTGAAATTTCAACCAATAAAAAGATTAGAACTGAACGTCCTTATGCCGAGATCGCACCAGAAAATTCCTTGTCTTCTTCCGCCGCCCCAACATGCATGGTCAGATGGTTGTTATGAACACTTTCTGTTTGACCAAATGGAACGGTTAATCAAGGAGGTACGATACATTCCACTTAATGTACGACGCATGTTACACATTATGCGGACCTATACCGTCAAGCATAGGCGGGATTAGAGGAGACAAGGGGGGCACTTTCCCCCCACTTTTTACGTTTTGTATGGTATTTTTTTGCATCTTTGCGTGATCCCCTCCCCCTTCCCACTCCCCTCCCCTTCCCCTCCCCCTTTTCCCACTTTCGGTAGAAAAATCCCGCCCATGCCGTCAAGTTGCAACCATGTTCGCCATCAAACAAGAATAAATTCACAAAAATAAATTGCGGATGCCCAAATTATGGAAGAACTTAATATCTTTGCGCAAAAGAATAAATTTTAGAAGTAATTTTAGCTATACTTTCTTTCATCAGATTTGACGATTCCCGTGGGGCAAATTCTTAAAAGTTTTTTTATTTATCAAATTTTCAATTGGGATCATGGGAAGCTCTCTGACAAATATTGTGATGATTTCAGATAGCAACAGGTGAAGAGAGGAAAGCTCGTTTAACTGTCATTTTCCATTATGAAGTTACGGTTTATATTACAAAATCAGTTTTCTGGCAACAAGTTGGTACTGAATAAAATGCCACTACAGATTGCAAGTGGCAATCAAACTTATACATATGGACCGAAACACTGAAATTATGTTCATGTTTAATAATACATAAAGTGTGTGGCAATATTTCATTTGTAATCGTTCTTGTGGGATTACTTCCCTGGGCTATAGAAAGCAGTTAACTGACACGATCGAACCCAGAGCCATTCTCAATTTCCATTCATCCCTTCATTTATTATGAAGTCACTACTCGTGCAATATGCATATATAAGGGGCGGGGTTATCCTCAAGCTATTCGCCAGTGCACCACAACTGGTTATCAAAGGCCGTGGACATTGACTTGGTTGTCGATGTTATGTCTGTCCGTACGTCGTACCTGTGTTCTCGTCCGGGTCGTATTAAGCATTTCGTGATAGCATTTGTACTATCATAAGCGAATACGCAGGCGACGACCCCGTCATTGTAATTGTGTGTTCAACTCTCTCTCTCTCTCTCAAGCTATAGACCTAAGCTATAGATGAATTGAATTGCAATACTTGTTTTTGCTGTTTAGATGCATGCAAATGTGAATATAGGGAAAGAAACGGTGACGGGTAAGGATAAGGGGGTATACAGAGATTATAGAGTAGGCTGAACGGTAGGAGTGTGGAGGAAAAGGGGCGTGGTGAGTAATGTTGGTACCTTCTCGCAGAAGATATTATATTTTTCTGGTATATACAAATCAGTGTTACACCATTCGTTAAGCTCTTCAAAGATTTTAATACAATCTTCTGTTTAAAATATTTTTGTTATCAAATTTCATGGCCCGTTTTTACCAAATGGAATTACTTTCATAAATTTAATTGTAAATAATAGAAGATGTTAAAAAGAAAGAAACAAATTAAACAAAATTGCTTAATTAATGTGTGTCCTATAATTCAACCTATCATTAAAAACTCTTACCTGAGGCGCAGTACGCCATGTTACATCCCCTTGCTGGTTGCAAATAATAAACGAAGAAATCTCCACAGTTGGTCACAGTGATGGGAAATGAAAAGAAACAACACGAATGGCTATCAGTTTCTGAACTCAGCGCCCATGAGACGCATGCCGAGAATCGATCGCTGGCGTTGGGCGAGGGCAAATTAGCGCCATTTGTGTTCAACCAGATTGGGGCGCTCGTTCCGCAGTGATTCACCTGTAAACGAGAGACGATCAAATCTTGTTATTCAAATTGAAATATTGAAGTATAAATATACATTCTTGTGTCTAAGTTAGCTGGTTAGTGAATATTTCCCTCCACCGTAGAATATTCTGCCTTCTGCAGCTCTGGACTGCTGGATCGACTGCAGTGACACTCCGGAAAAATTAGTCAAAAGTGTAGGGCAAAAAAAACCTAGACTTCCAGTTCCTTGTGAAGAACCAAAAGATTTTTTGGCACGTAAGTAACAATCTACGTACTGACTATTATTGTTTTGTTTTTTTTGCTTTTGTTTTTTATTTTACTTTGGCCTTTTAATCGTTACTCCGATATGCCGAGTCGGGTCCTAGAAATTGAGCCGAGGCAGTTTGTCTTATCAGTGTATTCATTTAGCCCTCTAGTTTTCTAGAGCGCTCTAGAATTCTAGAGCGCTCTAGAATTCTAGAGCGCTTTAGAATTCTAGAGAGTGCTTCTATGATGTTGATTACAGGGGATGGGGAGATCATTCCTCCCAGAATTTGAAGGTATTTAAGATGATCAAACTTGTAATTAAGAAATATTCATACAGAACTTATTATATTTTATCTTGCGTTCTTCTATTGTATTCCAAGGCCTGAAGACTTTCGCGCATGTGATTTTCTGGGTTATATCAGAGACCTCGGAAGCGCGGGAGCAAGGTGTAGTGCATGCACACTGAGATTTTACCACCACGGTTAAGGCTGTCTTTCCGATTAAAGTTGGAGAATGATAATACAAGTTACTCAGCAAACGGAATATACCAGACAGTCAGAGAGCTACTTCGTGAACAATTTCCGATGGGTAGCAACGTTTGAATGATACAAAAACCAATGCCATTTTCCGGGCGTAACGGGAAAATTCAAGTTCTGGGATTTTTGCCCCTTGTGAGGTGCCCTTTTGTACTCTCCTATTACAGTATTATCTTATTCTTGAAGTATTGTAGGCCTATGCCATAATCAATTTGCAACGTGCACAAAACAGTTCAATTATAACAAGGAGATGATGATTTGGATGCCTTTCCCTTTTATGTGTGCAAAAAAGGATTATTAACCTAACGATTTAATGCGAGAAGTTGTGCTGGTGCAGATAGCGCGGCACCACGAAGCAGAGAACAAGAATTGAAGCTGTCTTATTTAGGCCAAAGATCAATGTGTGGCGAGTTCTTCAAAGATCGAACATTTCCGTCTTAAACATGACAGATTTACCTTTTGGGTGAGTTGAAAGGTTTCGTACATTAATGTCACTTGGGTTCGGCAATAATGCTTTAATTGAGTTACCTACTCGGTTTTTATTGTGCCTCAAGCTTAGCCGCACTAGCAGTTCGATGTTTGAAAAGATGAAAGCTCGAAGAATCCTCATAACATCATGCAATTTATTCAAACACAAAACAACCAAAAAACGGTGACTTTTTAGGATCCAATCATTGGACCTGTCTACAAAGGGCATTACAGAAGTCAATAGCCTGGAGAATTACGGGAAGATACAATGCTGACAATTAGAACGAAGAAAGCTTGAAATTCACACCCATTAGAGAAGAATAGGGTGAGACTTGTGCGGTTGTGGGAGTTAAAATTTGAATTCATATAAGAACTCATGTCATTCACTCCACTATGCCATTATGCTGTGAGCCCAAACATTCAATCATTGGTAACCCGGTCTGTCACTGCTGTCGGGTGGCGTATTGTCTGATTGTTCTGCAGGTAGTTTGTGAGCTGTCCTGATCTTCTCCGAAAAAACAGCCCGAGAGAAGAAAAACACGCAGTGATAGGAGTTTGACGAGGTAGTAGCAAATTTTCGGGAAATCTATTCCTTCATTATCGTAAAATTTCCTTCATTTTCGATAATTTTTCTTCAATTTTTGAAAAGTTTCTAACAATTTTCCGGAAATTTCCTTCAATTTTCGTAAAATTTCCTTAAATTTCGGGAAATTTTCTTCAATTTTCAGAAAATGTTGCCAAATTTCCAATAATTCTACGGGCCCCCTCTCTTCCTTTTACAAATATATTTTGAACCGTGAATAGAAATTCATACATTTTTGTAGGTTTGTTGGGACAAACTGACAAATGATCAAATCCCCCACTGTCAAATATCTTCCTACGCCACTGATATGCACTTGAACTTTATTAATCCCATGTATGAACGATAAATAGCTCTTTCCGAAACGTAGCACATTCTGTGCTAATAAATCTGAACGTAATTTACGCTTACTAAAATCGAAGAGCTTCCGTCGCCCCCAGGACCCCAACAGGGCTTCGCCCCTGGACCCCACTAGGGGTTCTTAGAACCCCACGTCACTAAGCTTCGCGCTACGCGCTCGCACTGACGCCGCTGGCGCCAGCTAACATAAATACAATTTGCCGGAAAATCCCCCACCCCCAACCAGAGTACCCAAGCTACGCCCCTGGATATTAATGAAAATGACTTGACCAAGCGGCTCCATTCATTCAATATGTATTCTTTCTTGTTTTCTCTCTCTGCCTTTTGGCTGCATGTAAGTTGTATACCAGGACCAATAAACGTTTTGTAGTTATGAAACCATGTACCTGATGTACCAACGTTCGGCCAACATTTATTTTGAATGCATGGCCAGTTATTTTATACAGATATATGTTTGCCGAAGTTCGATGATTTCTGTCGTTTTGGCCTCACGACAACACTGCGTTACAGACTCGCAGTCAGGGCCGTAATTACCGTACCGGGGGGACAGGGGGATATGTCCCCCCACTTTTCAGCAAAACTTCACAAATTCAGTACATTTTGGGGAAAATTTGCCTCTTGTCCCACACGCTTTTTGGATAAGAAGCCATGTCCCTTGCCCCCACCCCCACTTTCCAGATGAGAATTACGGCCTTGCTCGCAATATCACGAGAAGTGTTTTGTAATTGTCGTAATTGTGGGTATAAAAAGACAATGTGATGTACGCAGGGTAGGCGTAATTTTGAACTATTCCCGTTTTATATATATATATATATATATATATATATATATATATATATATATATATATATATATATATATATATATATATATATATATATATATATATATATATATATATATATATATATATATATATATATATATATATATATATATATATATATATATATACATATATATACATATATATATATATATATATATATATATATATATTTCCCTCAGAAAAAGGCACTTTTCCTCTTGTTTCAGATATATATATATATATATATATATATATATATATATATATATATATATATATATATATATATATATATATATATATATATATATATATATATATATATATATAATATATATATATATATATATATATATATATATATATATATATATATATATATATATATATATATATATATATATAATGTATATATATATATATATATATATATATATATATATATATATATATATATATATATATATATATATATATATATATATATATATATATATATATATATATATATATATATATATATATATATATATATATATATATATATATATATATATATATATATATATATATATATATATATATCTGAAAAAGGCAAATTTCCCTCAGAAAAAGGCACTTTTCCTCTCTGAAAAAGGCACTTAATTGTTTGAGAAAAGTGGGGCAACAAGCCACTTGTGCCCCCTTCCCACCCCTTTCCGTTCCGCCGCCTATGGTACTATCCTTGGGGGAAACGCTGAGTTTTGTTGTCCCGAAACTAGTTTCCGGTTTTTCAGTTTTTTACAATTATTCGGTGAAAGAAAACAAACATTAATGAAACGAGACTGCAAACATTTGCTCACTGCGCTGATTTGCCTTTAAATGAGCCATACAAGGGTTCGGTGTGTTAATGATACCATAAATAACAGTTTAACATTCTAACCTTTATTCAATATGGAGTAGTTCTCGAAAATGTGTACATCCTAAAAAGGTCGTCAATTTTGAAAAGGACACTTCTCCAAGTTTCTACAACAGTTGGAATTTGGAACCAACTTTTTATTTTATCTTAGCAGTAACTCTCAGTCACACTCTGTAATAACATCTGCTTCGAGGTTTCAGTTCAATTTAAAAACTATTAGACACAACGAACTTACGAAAAAAGCAGACAACAAAATTTGTTGGATAAAACACACCCAGTTCTTCTGCCGTGCATACATGCTTATACACGTCAGTGATGCCACAACATGTTCTATTTATGTTTCAATATTGAAATAGCAGGGTGACGACAATTTACCAGCTTACAAGATATAATACATGAAGGCTAGAACTAACCCCAAATCAAAGGCTGGTTTTGATGACCAAACAGCCAAGAGCTATATGGAAATAGAGAGAAGCAGCAATATAGCTACTTTTATTTATCTTAACCAATGTCAACAGATTAAAAGACTGATATGGCATTAATTGTCGCGAAATTTCAGATTTTACACATAGGCCTTTTCCATAGGATTTTTGGAAAATACTCACAATTAAATCGATACAAATTTAATTTTGAAGCAAAAAGTTACTTTGCTTTTAATTTCCATCAATTGCATCACTAAACCCCTAAATATGCTGATTTCATATAATTCAAAGAGTTGTATTCCGAATTCAATGCCAATTTGATTGTTAATTGATATGGCAAAAGACATTTTGTATCTTTATTCATGCATGGGCCTTCATTTTCATACGATACATTATGTTTCTTTTGTATAGTCTTTGTAATGCAAATATTTATGACAAAATTGATTAGCACTTTAACAAAATCGTATACCTCTTTGTAAATCCAGCGCAAGGCTTTAGTCACGAACCCTTAGAATTTGCAGATTTGTCATCACATATGATTACCGCGGTGAGTGACTACCTTTCTTCTGATTGTTTGTACACCATGTTTTGTATATTCAAAACACTCGACGATCAAGTACACGTGCAAGTCACTTCGATTTCATTTGAAGTAGGCCTATGCATTTAACAATTTATGTACTCCATGAACCCAAGTTATACACAAATTCACTTACTTTCAGTATTACTATCAAAACAAATCGTTTTTCAGATTTCACTGTCTAAAAGGGTGTCAAGACCTCCTACGTAAAACATAAGGAAAGCTAGCAGTGGCGTAGCCAGGATTTTTATATAAGATATGGGGGAGGGGGGGGGGCGTTTGAATTGAACCGACACAATATTTAGTGGTGTAGTTGAGGGGACATCGAAGGTGTCACTTGTGGGCGTAAGATCGAGAGGGGCCAGCTTAAGGGCCCCTGGTGGGGTTCAAGGGCGAAGCTCTCGCAAAATTTACATTTCAAGGGCAAAAAAGTATGTCACAACGCATAGTAAGAAGGTGTATTATACAAGTCAAAATTCATGTTAAAGATATACAAAACACAAAATCGTGAAAACGCATAATGTGGAAAAATGTTTGATTGTTTACGTTTGTACATGGTTAGGTTTATCGTCACTCTTTGAAAAACATGGGTTGTCTAAAAGAAAGGTATGCAATGATTGACTACAAACTTGTGTGAATGTTGTCAAACTTTTAAAATGAGCCTGTTCTGTATCACATGCACTCCGACACGCACCTCCCCCCCTCTCTCTCTCTCCCTCTTCTCTCTCTCCCCTCCCCCTCTACCCCCTTTCTCTGTGTCTTAGTTTATGTATTTATATACAAAATCGCATAAATGTTTAATATATTATTACCGAAGAACCTTTTCCTGAGAAAGTGCCCTTTTGAAATCTAACTAGAACGGTAAATACCGTCATGGTTCGCATGCCCATGCAAATTGACACCCATATCATATGATCCGGCCAACTATAAAAATGGCATCTCACACTTAAGTCCCACATGGCATCCTATGTTCCACATGGCATCCCACCCCATGTCCCACATGGCATCCCACCCCATGTCCCACATGGCATCCCACCCCATGTCCCACATGGCATCCCACCCCATGTTCCACATGGCATCCCATCCCATGTCCCACATGGCATCCCACTCCATGTCCCACATGGCATCCTACCCCATGTCCCACATGACATCCCATCCCATGTCCCACATGGCATTCCACCATATCTCCCACATGGCATCCCACCCCATGTCCCACATGGCATCCCATGTCCCACATGGCATTCCATCATATGTCCCACAGGGCATCCCATCCTATGACCCACATGGCATCCCACCCCATGTCCCACATGGCATCCCACCCCATGTCCCACACAAAATCTCATCCCATGTCTCACATGGCATTCCACCATATCTGCCACATGGCATCCCACCCCATGTCCCACATGGCATTCCACCATATCTCCCACATGGCATCCCACCCCATGTCCCACATGACATCCCATGTTCCACATGGCATTCCATCATATGTCCCACAGGGCATTCCACCATATCTCCCACATGGCATTCCACCACACAGTGTCTCACGTGGCATATTCCACCATATGTCCCACATGGCATTCCACCATATGTCCCACATGGCATCCCATGCTATGACCCACATGGATCCCATCCTACTATGTGTCCCACATTAATCCAATCATATGTACCACATGACATCCCTCCCTACGTCCCACATGGCATCCCTTCCTGTGTCCTGCATCAGTGGCTTCCCACCTGATGTCCCACATGGCATCCCACCATATGTTCCACATGGTATCCTTCCCAATGTCCCAATGACATCCTACTTTATGTACCACATGGCATCACATCCCATGTTCTTATGGCCTCCCACCCTATGTCCCACATAGCCTCCTACCCTATATCACACATGGCATCCTACCTTATGTCACACATGACATCCTACCTTATGTCACACATGGCATCACAACCTATGCCACACTCTGTGTTACTCGTGGCATCCCACCATGTCCCACATGGCATTCTACCCTGTTCCACATGGCATCCCACCCCATGTCCCATATGGCATCCCACCCCATGTCCCACATGACAACCCATAGGCTCCATAAGAAGTCTCATTCTAGCTATCACAGTCACTGATTGAGCATACTATGTACGAAAGTGTCAGTTCATATAATAACTTATATGCAAGTGACTTGTTGAAATGGGGTGGGACGCCATGTCCCACATGACATCCCATATTATCCCATGTCCCACATGACATTCCATCCCATGGCAGTCCACCCTATGTCCTACGTGGCATTCCACCCTGTTCCACATGGCATCCCACCCCATGTCCCACATGGCATCCCACATGTCATCCCACCCTATGTCTCATATGACGTCCCATAAGCTCCATAAGAAGTCTCATCCTAGCTATCACAGTCCCTGATTGAGCATACTATGTATTAAAGTGTCAGTTCATATAATAACTTATATGCAAATGAGTTGTTGAATAAGAAAAAAAGGTGGAGTCAAATAATTATGCCTGATATAGCCCTTAATGTATACAACATGGTAAATATTATAGTATATGTCCCTCATGGCCCCCATCCATGTCCCACATGGCATCCCTCCCTATGTTTATATGCAATCACATCCTGTCACACTCCCTGACTAAGCATGCTAAATAAAAAAGTCTGGTCAGGTCACATACTGTAGTAACTTTATGCAAATGACCACAATAATAAAGGCGGAGTTAAAAAAATTATGCCTGATATAACTGTTTGGTGCCCAAATATTTTAAAGAATTTTAAGGATTTTAAATCTCAAATGCTACAAGAGAGACTTGAGGATCTCTGAAGAATATTGGAAAATTATATCATTTTACAGTTATCTTCTAAGAAAATATCAAATGTATTGTAGACTTTTTAAGGAACTAGTCTTTAATCCTATCTTGAGTACCTCTGAAAAACTTTAACATTTTATAAGAAAATCCTGAAAAATTCTCAAAAAACTTTAACATTTCTGAGGAAATCTCAGGACAAATCTGTGGACGGGCAGACGATCAGACGGACGTAATCGCCATTACATAGGTTCGCATAAATGCTTCGCATGCGAACCAAAAACATAATAATCACCTGAAATGTCAAAGCTTGTTGAACCGACGGCACAAATTTTAACCGACGAATTGAAATCTGAACCGACGGATTAAAATATTTGGGGGTGGGCGATCCTCCCCCTCCCCCTGTGGCTACGCCACTGAAAGCTAGTACAGTAACAAACTTTTGAAGAACGTAGTGTACACCACCACATGGCAACGAATCCGTTTGTAAATGACCGCTCAAATTTAATTGCAAAATAATGTGAATATTTGTCACAGCAATTGAAAGATAAGATTGCAGTATCTTTTTAGTTTCGCTATACTGAAGGTAACTGAAATCAATTCTGAATTGACAGGTAAAGAATTTTTATAGATGACGATGCACTTGTAAGCACAACATATCAAAAAGAAATAATTTGCGAGGCATCGAAATGGATTTTTCCCTCGGAATCACGAAATTTATTTAATTATTTTCTCTGAGGAAAAGATATAATTCGAAAATAAGAACTACACTGTGTTAGAGAAGTGCCATCCCAACATAAGGACGCCTGCAACATGGAAGGAGAGGGGGGAGGGCGAATTCCCACTGCCCTTTACCTG
>JAIGNY010000510.1:1132500-1157500 GCA_020152595.1 Chiridota heheva
TATATATATATATATATATATATATATATATATATATATATATATATATATATATATATATCGTGACTCATGTTCTCTTTTTCACGCTACATTCTTCCGAAGATTGTTACTGCAGGCAGGCTTTTCTTATGTTTTTTTAATTTTTGTTAATAGAAAAAATGTGGTTCTTTAGTTTCTTTTTATACACGTACATGTAATTGTTGAACTTGGGACTGTCATTTCATAAAACGTCAGCACTCGTGTATGAACTAACTGTTAAGGTTTCTGAGGTTAGCTTGAGCCCATCTCCTGGCGCATGGCGACATTATTTATCTAACTGACTGAGTTGTTACAGTTGTGTCGGGTTTCAAGAAGAGAAGAATTGATGTATGACCAAAAATGATAATACTAAAGAGAGCCAAATAATCCCTTCATCACACACTTTAACTGGCTAATAGAAGGTCAGATATGACCATAAAATGGTTAACTATGCACCGACCTACATGTAGTCAAAACTGAACAAAAATATTTGACCATATTATGGTAAAATGTAAATGTTATAACATGGTCAATTTTGACTATGTTATCAGGTTATACTTAAATTTGCTGTTCAATTTTGAACATAGTTAGGCCGGTATATTATTGACCATGTTATCAGATTAGAGTCAAATTTGCTGTTCAATTTTGAACATAATTAGGTCGGTATATTGAGTAAAATTTGACTATTCTTTTTTGAGGATGCAAGGTTTACCTTTACACCACTGAAACCTAGTAACGCCGACAAGAGAGTGGATGAGGCGGGAGGTATAGGTCAAGATTTTCCATACTTTTCCAGTACCTCTAAATGGGATTCAGGTACAAATAGATATGAAAAAGGTCTGAATCCAGCTGCATAGCAAATCTGAAGATCATTGGTTGATGTTTAACGGCACTGCGACAGTTAGAGTCGAATGTGCCAAGAGGGTGTTAAGAATTTAAGGTGCAAGAGTTAGGACGGAGATGGTTGGCAGAGGGAGAGTGGATAGGAAGGAGAGAAAAAACAGAACCAAAAGGTTTTAAGGTTCCAATGCTTTTTCACAAGCTGATTGATTTGCAAAATTTGTTTTAAAACTGTTATGTCATTGCATATCATGAAATATTTGTTCCATGATATTTATTCATAAGCCACACCCATCAATACAGATCAATAAAAATGTTGACAACATGAGCATTTTGCACAATATTTAACAACATTATCGTAGCAAGTATATGCAAAAACGATTGCTCATTTATCCTATTTCAAGAATTTTTCAGTAAGCCCCGCCTACTCATTAGCATTCTGACGTCACTACCACAACATTAGAACATACGTACAAACCATGACCCATCTGTGTACCACATATAACATAAATCTGATATACCGTTCATGGTGTTTACATCATTTAGCACTTTTACATTAAGCTACGCCCACCATGTATATTAATGGCATCTGTTGATGACATAAGCATGTACACAATAACCAACAAAATTGTCATGCCCAATATGACAGAAAACGGACATACAGTTGCTCATTTATTACGTTTTCCTAAATTTTTACTTTAAGCCCAGGCCTCATATTAATATGCATGAATCACTACCACAAACATTACGTCACATATGCAGACCATGAGCTATCTGTGTACCACACATGATGTGAATCCAGGTCATAGCTTTGAGATATTGTGTTTACTTGTGCTTTTTGTTTACAAAATCATATTAAGCTCCACCCACCATGCATATTAATGAAACTCAACGTTTTTTACAATGACAACATACACACTAGTTTTTTGTTTCTCATTTATCAATGAAAATAAATCAAGTAGAATAAGAATGACATAAGCAAGTAAAACATTACAGGTATAATGTGAGTTGACCTTTACAAGTAGCGTTAAATCACCCAAACCTTAAAAGTGCCTCCCATCTGCCCATGTCTGGTTTCTATAAACCCGTGTTTACCCGAAGTCCAGGAGTTAATCCTCTTCATCCCCCTCCGTCAATGGCTGACAGCCTCTTTCGTATATCAAAGAAAGAGATCCAGGTACAAATTGATTCTTGAAAAATGTCCTTTTGTATCAATGAAAAGCTTTCTTTTTTATCATTTATTCCCTGAAGGGAGTTCCAAAGGTTGGGTCTTTTGAGATTTAAAATTTGTTGTATTTTTGAGGTAATAGAAAAGTCACCCTTTAAGGACTGTTACAATAAAGCATATATATATATATTCCTTTCATGCAGTCATGAGGCACTGGGCAACCTTTGTTGGTAATAGTTAGTTTTCTTTTCTCCACTCATGGTACACTAAAACACAATAAGTCAAATTTGCACAGATACAAGGCAGGGTACTAAGTTTAGCAGAAGAACAAAAACATCCTGATTTTTGGAAGTAGCAGGCACGTAGCCAGGATATTCCATCGGGGTGGTTTCCGTAGTAAAAAATTCAATCTTACATGAATTGTAGTTAGGTATGTGAGATTTGTGTACGTTATCGGTCTGTGTGTGTGGGAGGAAGAAGGGGGGGGGGGGGAAGCACCAGTCCCTACGGGCCTGAGTAGGCCAATATATCTGTATATCCAAACCATCCCGCACGGAGAATCCTCTTGCTACTATAACCATAGCTTATATGTAGTTGAGCTACTCTGTTTTCACATTGCTTATACGTGTTCCTTTAGCAGTTCAGCAAGTTCAGATTTTTCGACAACACCTCATTCTGCCATTAATATATGCAGAGGTTTGTTGGTAATCTATGAGGTCTTAAGTCCTTACGTGGGCTGTCAATTTTTGACGACACGCCATTTACATAGGTTATGTATATGTTTGTCGCTAGATCAAAGATTAGATTAGTGAGATATGGTGAAAGATACCCAAGTTCACTTGAGCATTCCCATCAAAATCATATTTATACCAAATATGAAATAAAACAGACATGTGATTGTTAAAATATGAGCATTTCAAGATTGTTACAATAAACTCAGCCTTTTCATTCATATGCATGACATCACCACCAAAAACAATTGGGCACATCTGCAGACAATGGGCTATCTGTGTACTAAATATGACATCAATCCAGTTTACTGTTATTGAGAATACCGTGCTTACAAGCTATTTTCAGCAAAATCATATTAAGCCGTGCCCACTATTTACATTCATTGAAATTCAATGTTTTTAAACCACTAACATGTGCACTCTAGCTAGCATCATATTCATATCAAATATGAAACAAAACAGACAATCGGTTTTAAAATATGAGCATTTCAAGATTTTTACATAAATCTCCGCTTACTCATTAATATTCATGACAAAAACAATAGGGCACATATACAGTCCATGGGCTATGTGTGTACCACATATGACATGAATCCAGTGTATCTTTCTTGAGATATCGTGCTTACAAGCTTTCACAAACATACGTATATACATACATACACACATACATACATACATACATACATACATACGTACACGTACGTATACACGTACATACACACGTTCATACAAACATATATACATACTTTGATAGGGCTACAACCCTATCCCCTCCCTTTAGCTTACGCATTAAATCAGACCTCCTCCATCTAGACATCAACCCCGCCACTCTCGACACCTTCTCCTGGCCCATTTTTCCTCCTTGGGCCACCCCCATCCCTTCTATCCACCTGGGCCTCTCCACTCATCACACAACCCAAACCCACCCTAACCTCTTCATTAATCTACACAACCAAATCAAAGACTAACTCTCAAACTACACCTCCATCTAAACTGAGGGCTCCAAGGATGGCAACAAGACAGCTGCTGCTGCCGTCATCCAAGACATAACCATCAGTAGCAGACTTCCCGACTACTCGTCCATCTTTTCAGCCGAGGCAAAGGCCATATTTCTCGACCTTAACTTTATTAAGTACTCTCCGCTCAGCCACTTTGTTATCTTCTCCGACTCCAAGGCTGTTCTTACTTCTTTACTCAATCTTAAATGGGATAACTTCACATCCCACCTCCTCCTCCGGAAACTCCTTTCGCCCACCCTCTACAGAAAAAGTGTTCTTTTCTTCTGGATACCCAGCCATTTGGCATCCCTGGCAATGACAGGGCTGATGAAGCCGCAAAGCTTCCCCTTAACCTCTCCCCCACCCCTTTTCCTAAAACCCTTTCTGACATCAAACCGCTCATCGCTTTCCTTGTTCGTGACCGCTGGCAAACCTCATGGGAATCCCAAATTGATAACAAACTCCACGTTATCCATCCCACCATTCCGATCAAATCCACCATCAACAACCTTTCTCGTGTTGACAACCTTCATATTACCTGCCTTAGAATAGGTCACACCGACCTCACTCACTCCCACCCCCATATTGGCTCCCCAACCCCTCTGCAACAATTGCCATTGCACCCTCACAATCCATCACGTTCTCTTTGCTTGCCCCCTGTACAACCTTCCCACAGCTTCCCTCGCTCCCCAAAACTCAATTGCTGAGTTCTTTCAGAAAAACCCTCCGGATAAGATTATCTCCTTCCTTCATCATGCTTCTCTCTACAACCATGTTTGATTCTCCTCTTCCACCCCTCCCTACTATTTTGTTTCCACCCATGCACCTCCTCTCTCGTTTTAAGTGTTCTGATTTTCTGTTCTTGTATTTCGCTCATTCTTCCCCTGTTTTCTTTCCTTCCTACCTCTAGAATGATCTAAACTCTCAGGCACAATTTACCCTTCGTTGTCGTGGTGCCGTTAAGCCCTCATCAAACCAACAAACAAATGCATACATACATACATACATACATGCATACATGCATGCATACATGCATACACATACGCATCGTACATATACGCATACATACATACATGCATACATATACACATGTATGCATACATATACGCATACATTCACGCATACATACATACACACACCCATACACCCACACCCATACACATACATACACGCATACATACATACCCATACATACACACATACATACGCACGCGCACGAACATACACGCACGCACGCACGCACGAACACATACATACATACATACATACATACATACATACATACACGTAAAGGTATAACCATATTAATTTTCGTACACCATGACTCTTCAATAGCATGTTTTTGCCTGACGAAATTAGAATTGCCCTACGAATAAAATGTTTCTAGGGGGTGTAACACCACCCACCCCTCTTTCGTTACATGGGTCAGACGTTGGCGTTTCCCATGCGTATCTCCGGCCCGCGTTCAAATTTGTACATCATAGGTTGCCAAGAATCGCAGTGACAACACTGAAGTACGATACATACTGAATTTTATATGCGACTGTGATGGATTTCAGTGAGGCGAAGATCGTATTGATACACTGTTTATGAATACCATTGCCACTATCCACCCTTTTTCATCACTTCCATATTTTACACGGTATCCGCCCAATGGTCCAAAGGCCCATTAGTCCGAAGGTTCAGTGGTTAAAATAAAGGCCCATTAGTTCGAAGGTTCAATAGTCCGAAAGAAAAGACCCAATAGTCCAAAGGTCCGATAGTCCGAGGGTTTACTTGGCCGAGATTCACTAGTCCGAAGGCCCAATAGTCAGGTACCTCCGGACTATTGAACCTTCAGACTATTGAATCTTCAGACTCTTGGGCCTTCGGACCTGTGGGTTTGCACCATTTTACACTTGTCTGAGTTGCGTCCTTATCTCAGACTCGACGCTTCCATGTCGATATCATCTATTTTTCGCACACCAATTCTACAACTAAACGAGCTGCCGTGCACACCCAATACAAGATGTATTCCATTTTCCGATACACCCTCCTAATAGCCATATCAACCCTGCATTGAAGTACCCTGTATACAAGATGTATTCCATCTTCCGATACACCCTCCCTATAGCCATATAAACCCTGCATTGAATTACCCTGTATACAAGATATATTCCATCTTCCGATACACCCTCCCTATAGCCATATAAACCCTGCATTGAAGTACCCTGTGTGGTGTAGCAGTTATCATACCTGTCTACAGACCACGAGGCCCTGGTTCAAACCTGGGTTAGGTAGACACGCCAGTGCACCACAACTGGTTATCAAAGGACATTGACTTGGTTGTCGATGTTATGTCTGTCCGTAGGTCGTACCTGTGTTCTCGTCCGGGTCGTATTAAGCGTTTCGTGATAGCATTGTTACTATCATAACCGAATACGCAGGCGACGACCCCGTTATTGTAATTGTGTGTTCATTCGTCGTCGTCGTACCTTGTATACAAAATGTATCCATCTTCCGATACACCCTCCCAATAGCCATATAAACCCTGCATTGAAGTACCCTGTACACAAGATGGATTCCATCTTCCAATACACCCTCCCTATAGCCATACAAACTCTGCATTGAAGTACCATGTATCCCCAAAATCATCTCTCCATCCGATTCTAATTGGTCCGGTATTGGACCAACTGACTAAAGCACGACAATTACGATCACTATTGCCTATAGTTACTGGAAGTCAATTAATCAGTGCTTTCTAACGTGAGTTATGCATGGCTGGCTATCGTTGACAGTTAAGTGTTGTGTTTAATTATTTTTAAATATACCGTGATCAGAATCTTTTACCTTGAGTTTTTGTCCTATATTGCTATACCGTTCGCTTCCTCAACCACTAACAAACGAACCACACGAATGGAATTTTATTTCAAATAAAAACAGCTATTTTACCATTTCTATTATTCTGATTAACTATGAAAGAAATCTCAATCTTGTCCAATTATTGAAAGGAGCGAAATTCGGCTGCCAAAAACCAGTCAGCTTTTGTGATTCAGGATTTAGTTTGTTTGAGTCAAACAAGAGGACCTCCAATACTAGCATATCAGGTGTTGGTAAGCTGGTAAGTCCTTTGCCTGTTTGATCAAATCAGGGCCTCCTTTTAGGAATTTTCACTGATCTCCAAACATTTGAAATTCGTCACTTATTCTTACGGATTCCCCAGTTAGCAATCCAAGGGAGAGTTTTCCAGGGAGAGTTTTGTGGAGGGCCAATATTTGTCACACCAGATTTTTATTAAAATCACACGGTGCCGCCGTATCACGTGCGCTTAACGGCGTGTTGTCCAGGGCCCGTTTAGTGAGATGTAGGGGGGGGGAACGGAAGCTTTGCGATTTGGGGCATTTTGTAGGTCCAAAATGTTCCAGTTTGATAACATATTTTCTACTTTCATCATATACTTTTTTCCACGCCATCCACTATGCCAACCACTGGAGAAAAAATACGAGAATAACTTGCTCTAGCAGTCTAGGATTGATATAAAAGATAATTTACCTATTATATAGGAAGTGCAAATTGGGAAATTATTAACATCAGATTAAAACATTAGGTAAAGCTTAAGAAAAATTACTAGGTGAAACTAAAGAAAAATTAGGTAAGACTAAACAAAAATTAAGTAAAACTAAAGAAAATGTCGATAAAGCTAAAGAAAATTTAGGTAAAACTAAAGAAAATTTTGGTTAAATTTTATGAATATTGGGTTTAATAAAAGAAAATTGAGCAATATTTCCCCAAAATGAAGGAAATTTAAGAAAATACCCCAAAATGAAAGGAATTTCCCGAAATTTAAAATAGATTTCAGATATCTATCATCTAAAATGTGCGCCTCCAATGTATCACTTTAATACCTTTAATTTACCTAGTATTTCTTTTTGGGCACAAAACTAAAGGGAGGGGGGGGGGGCACGCGTACACGAATTACGAATGAAGCGACGAGTGGCAATGAGTAGGTATCTTGGGTCTATTCGTATTACGCAAACTCACAACAGTATAGCATTGGTGGCAAGTATGAAATTGGATGGGAGACCAAATCACTAATGCCAATGAATGATAATTGATTCGGTGCCAGCTCACTGGTCCGAAGGCCTAATAGTCCGAAGGCTCACTAGTCCAAAGATTAACTAGCCCGAAGGCCTAATAGTCCGAAGGCTCACTAGTCCAAAGATTAACTAGCCCGAAGGCCTAATAGTCCGAAGGCTTGATAGTCCAAAGGCCCAATAGTCCGAAGGTTCGATAATCCGAAGGTACACCCTAACCCTAATCTTCCGTTATTGGACCTTCGTACTAGTGAACCTTCGGAAGTAGTGAACCTTCGGAAGTAGTGAACCTTCGGACTATCTGACTATTAAACCTTCGGAACTAGTAAACCTTCAAAATAGTGTTTTTTTTTTTTTGGACTATTGAATCATCAGACTAGCTGACTAGTGGGCTTTTATTTCGGACTTTGTTTTTCGGGCTAATGGGCATTCGGTCCAGTCTCCCAGTGGGCGGACACCATTAATTCAACGAATACTCAAATAACAGGAAAATTGGAGAAAATACCAATGTCCTGAACTCAAACATGTATAATATACATGCAATATACCTAAGGAAATTTGGTAAACATCGCTTAGCATACCTTTACTATGGATTTGGGGTGGGGAGGGGGCATGGCCCTGTTGTCTCCCCCTCCCCACCCTGATAAAAGTCATCAGATTTTACCATAACTGGTTTCCAAATTTCGCCGAGTGGTCTCCAATCTTGGTATCAATTAGTACGTTAAAAGAGGCGCTGGATCAAATTGATCCAGTGCAAACTGGATGACTGACAAATCTGTAAATGAAAATTGGTGAAGCTACTAGGCGTTTGAGGGTCGGGCAAAAGAAAGATTTCCCAGGCTCACTTTTAACGGCCATTTTGCGACCTTTGGGATATTAAGATTTTTACCCTCGAAATTTCTACAGTTTGGAGCACCCTGCAGGCGTTTAATCCGGGTTTTAACACAAGAAAGCTACGGGAAATGTAATTGTTTTAAGATCATGGGACGAAAAATTGTTCCTAAGAATTAGATACTATCCTCTAATTGATTTACCAGCGTATTTTGAATCGTATCGTGCCCATTTTGGCCAGAGACGGCGACAGGATTTGCCCGACACGGGGCTTACCTTTCCGACAGGATTATAAAGTTCGAAAAAAATATGGTACATTCATACAAAAGTCATCACTCTCTGGCAGAGAATTATTCTCCATTTATTGATGAGGTGGACACCTTTGTCGAGCCTACAGAGAGAGGTTTATTTGGATATTTCTCATTATATGAAATTCAGCAGGTGAGGCTTAGGTGAGGTGAATCTTTGCTATTTTACACAAAAAGAATGATATAAAGATAGTTCATTTAAAAGAGGAAATCTTGTAAGAAGATAATTAACCTTCCAGGTTTCCAAATAGGCCACGCCCACCACAGCAACGCGTAACTATGTGAGGCAAACAAACATCAAATCCGCAGTCGTACATTACCAATGCGTTGACATTTAGATGTTAGCGAGGCCTGCCGCAAGCTTTGGTCCATGATGGCACTTCTCCGGATCTTTAGAGTTTTTAGCAAAAGGGATAAACAAAATTCAGTTTGCTAACTGTTCTGTGTAACAGCAATCAGATTTACAAAGCCCGCAGCGGGCCCGTAAGCGCAATTTTTGTTCACCATTTTGCCGTCACTCAGTCTGTGTGTGCAGAATTTTGTTTTGTACAGTAAGTTGCATTGACTACATGAGCGCGCGCCGTTCGCGTTAGCTATCTGTACTGTACCCGTACCGCGTAGGATGGATGCTTCCCACACACACATTTAGTTACGCAGATTTTGTTGCTAGGCAAATTCGTGCGGTGATTGGTTAAAACAAGCTGTCAATCATTAAACCCAGGAAGGTTAATTGCTTGACCTGTCACCAATACTAGTGACGTCACTTCTACGCCGGTAGTTGATTGTCTTGTTAGGATTGTGTAAATATTTCGATTAAACAGAAACATTGGACTGTTGCTTATTTCTATATCCGCGTAAACAAGATATATGGCATTTAATAAGTTTCAAACAAACTGACAAACAAACATCATTCGTTAATCTTACTCATTTGTCAGTTTATAAACAGGTAGGGACTTAAAACGTTTTAATTATTCTATAAAAGTAAAACACTTGTTATCAAAAATCAATGTGACAAGTTGAAGACAGGCCCGTCGTTACAAAGTACGACGTAAATGAACGTACCTTATGATTTAAGTTTTTCTTAAAGGGTTAGGATGCTGGAAGTTTATCAATTGCTACCATAAATACGGAAATATCTCAATTGCATAAAACAAAACTGGGAAAAATCAGAAATAACCAGAAAACCAAAATTGTTAGTGGCTCTGATGCATTCTTTTATTGTTGGTTAATTTTCAAGTTTAATGCTAGAACTGGCATTGCATATGATATATTCTAAATAACATATTCATAAGCTATGCCTGCAGGCTACCATGCATATCAATGAAATAGAACCTGTTGACAACATTTGTATGATGCAAACCTTGTAAATGATTGCACATTTATCACTGTTTTAAGAATTTTACATAAAGCCCCACCTACATGATATCACTACCAAACCAATAGATCACATATACGGACCATAACTTACCTGTGTACCACATATGACATGTGCGAATTACAAGTTGTTGTTTTTTTGGAACATTTTTACATTAAGGCATGCATTGCATATTAGAGATAAAACCTGTTGCCAACATAGGCATGTACATAATAACTGACAAAGAAAATGCAAGTATGATGCAAACAGACATTTGGTTGCTATAAATTTATCACTTTTTTACTAACTGACTAAGCAACATGCATATGACATCACCACCAAAAACGATAGGGCACGCAAACAAACAATGGGTTACCTGTGTACCACATATGACCTGTGCTGTATCTAATGTATTATTATTGAGTTAGTGTTTACAAGCTATTTTCAGAAACGCCAAATTTAGCCCCGCCCACTACGTATATTAATGATAATCAACATTTCTATGCCATGAATATAGACACTAGCTAACATCATGAATATACCAAGTATAAATCAAAACAGACAGGTAGCTGTTAAGATTTAACTATATTTCAAGATTCTTACATTAAGTCACGCCTACTCATTAATATGTATTGAATTACCACCCAAAACAATATGGCACATCTACAGACCATGGGCTTTCAGTGTTCCAAATATGACATGACTGTAGTTAATCGTTTTTAAGGTATCGTGTTAACAAGCACTTTTCAGCAGATTCATTTTAAGCCCGCACACCATGCTTGTCATGATATTCAACGTTTTTATACCACGAGCATGTACACATCAGCTAACTTCATAAATAAACGAAATATGAAATACACCAGACATGCGGTTGTTAAAATATGAGCATTTCAAAAGTGCCCCTTAGTTACTAACCCAATAGTAAGTAGGAAACTGGCGACTTTAATCAGTCCTATGTATTGGGGAATGTGTTCCCATTGGAAAAGTGTCCCTTTCTAGAAATAATGTCACTTTTACTTTACTTTATTATCTACAGACACGGGGAGGATATATGTATATGACTTGGAAAGGTCCCCAGGCTAAGAAGTCGTGCACCCACTTTTCGAAAGCTTCCTACATGCATCCCTGCTAAACTCTCATGGTCACCCACTACCGGCCGGAATAAAATAAAGGACTAACATTATTTTACAACGTTCAGCTCAGGCCCCTCTCCTGCTCTCAAATAAATTAGATTTCCGAATCTACCGCGAGAAAATACCATGTTTACAATTTTTTCTCAAAATAGTTCTACAAGGGCGTATATCCCGAGGGGTGCGGGAAGGGGGGGGGGAAGTTATCTATCTCCAAAAAATTTTTTAAAGGGGAATCCTTTCCTTTTTGAAAAAGGGGAATCCTTTTGGAAAAAAAGGAATCCTTTTTGAAAAAAAGGAATCCTTTTGGAAAAAAAGGGAAATCTATGTACAATTATCCTCCCCCCCCCCTTCAATTTTTCAATTACTAAAATGAATGTTTTTTGCCACTTCTGTTATTTAATTCAGAAATTGGGATCGATTACCGTAATAACAAAACTAACCATAAATCAAGAAAATATACTTTCATCTCAATTACCACAATATAATAATTATCCTGAATAACATCACGTGATACGATTTTGTACATTCCAATTTCCGAAGTTTCTTGATGTGACCTTAAACTAACGATGCTTAACAACTCAATGGCTCTTGTGTTTCATGCAAAGATACAAGACGCAGCGTTATTTTTTTATGACAAGTGATACATTTGCTCATCACCGCAATGACCGGTATTATTTTTCCCAGGCCTGCCAAGGGGAGGTGTGTGTGTGTGTGTGTTAAGAGAGGGAGGGGGGGGGGGATTATTTATCTCGTATTCGAAAGCTAAAATTGAATAAACCTGTTTGTTATTAAGAATGACTTTTTTATTATATTGGACAAATTTCACAACAAGAGTACGGCTTACTACTGTTTTCTATGGCTTTTAGGGGTAAATGTGTTTTTAGAGGTAAGCATGTTTTGGTGTTATTTTTAGGCCAATTTTAGCCCTAAAATATTGAATATTCCAGGAGGTTCCGGGGGATTTACCGCCTAGACCCCCACCGCGGCTTCGCCCCTGGACCCCACAAGGGGCCCTTAAACGAGCCCATGGACCCCACGGCCTATCGGCGAGCGGCAAACTAGTCCTCCCACAAAAATCATCCCCCGACTTAAAAAAAAAATGGATCTACGCCCTTGTTCTACAAAATCCCATCTTGCAATTTATGCGATCTTACGTATATGATCCATTAAAAATGACTTTATTTCCTTTTATTTGTTATTCTATAATTCGGCTCTACAAGTCTGTTTGTTTGCTTTGGTTTAATACCTAAAAGCAGGGTATCTGTCTATACAAACAGTCTTTCAGTTTTGTGGTAAAGATTAAACGATTTTCCTGCCAAATTTATTAACGGTTATAAGTTAATCCTAAAAGTTAGCAGCAATCTCTGATTTATAGATAGTATTGATTATCAAATCATTTATAGATCATAAATTATATCCACTTACCATATTGTGTCATAACAAACCTCGCTGATGACCACAGTAAGACAAACACCATGTATATAACCACGGTCATCTTCAGCTCCTCCTATCTCTTCCACGCAGAGCGGGTATATATCATGCAACCACCAAGAAACTCTTCCACGAAAAATGTTTGATGCTATTTTCGTTAGTTGCTGAACATGTAACTAAATGTCCTCCAAACTGCCAAAATAATGATTCTGTAAGAAACGTTGTATCACAAACCACACAGGTTTTCATTCCACGGTTGTTTGGTTCCTCTGTGAGAGAAAAGAATACAGAATGAAGTCAGTTGAACAAGAGGAAGAAGGGAAAGCAGCATGATAACATAAAGATGATTGTCAAGACGCTTTCAAACCTTCAAGATTCTGATGGACGCATCGGTCATCAATGCCTTTGTGTTTGGGGGTTTCTTTTAAAAGTTTGAGTACGATATACAATATGCTGTAAGATTTCTTATTCGGCCTCACTGCCTTTTGATGATAAACTTTGTAAATCTGTGCAAATCTCTTCAACATTTCAGAGGTTTTTGCTTTTGTTGATAGTTTTCCTACAATTTATAAAGACGAATATCCGGCTACGTTTTGAAAGAATGGAACAACTTTCCCACAGGGGCACTTAAGACATATCTCATGAATAGAATAAGTTTTCTGGAAGAATGATACAAAATGACCCACTTCGGAGGTGGTATCCAACACTTATTCTCTATTTCAGTGGTCTCTTATTCTTATTGCAAAGACAACAATAGATGGATGGTGCTGCTAATAAAAACACGAAGCTATGAAAGATGGGTGGTTAACTCTTATATTTATAGAAAGATCCACAAAGTATTAACGCCGCGGATCGCGTAAATGTTATACTATTATTCTTTTAAATATCTATCGGAAAATCCTATATGACTTCCGCTGGGCCCAAAACGAAGAAAACACGACAGAATTACGATTATAATGTTGCATAATGCATTATGGACAAGGTATAATGACGATGATGACGAATGATTGGACACGAATAATGATGATAGATGACGAGTGGTGGATGACGAATGGTGGATGACGAATGGTGGATGACGAATGGTGGATGACGAATGGTGGATGTGGAGTGGTGGATGACGAGAGATAGATGACGAGTGGTGGAGGTTGACTGGTGGATGTGGAGTGGTGGATGACGAGAGATAGATGACGAGTGGTGGAGGTTGACTGGTGGTGTGGAGTGGTGGATGACGAGAGATAGATGACGAGTGGTGGAGGTTGACTGGTGGGTGTGGAGTGGTGGATGACGAGTGGTGGATGACGACTGTTGGATGTGGAGTGGTGGATGACGAGAGATAGATAGCGAGTGCATGGTGGATGAAGAGTAAATGGTAGTAACGAGCGCTTGGTGGATGACGAGTGCATGGTGAATAACGAGTAAATGGTAGATGACGAGTGCTTGGTGGATAACGAGTGCATGGTGGATTACGAGTACATGGTGGATAACGAGTGATAGATTACGTATGGTGGATTACGAGTGTTGGATGTCAAGTGATGGATGACGAGTGATGGATGACGAGTGGTGGATGAAGAGTGGTGGATGAAGAGTGGTGGATGACGAGTGGTGAATTACGAGTGGTGGATGACGAGTGGTGAAGATAAGAAGTTTCGTGAAGGATTGAAGAACAGTTAATTTTAAGGAAATTCATAGGTTTCTTTAAATTTCTGATGTCACAAATTAGCATGAAAATTTTCATAATTTATTATGCGGGCTGAGAATTCAAAATTTATTTAATGACGAGTGGTGGATGACGAGTGGTGGATGACAAGTGGTGGATGACAAATGGTGGATGACAAGTGGTGGATGACGAGCCTGGATGACGAGTGCATGGCGGAAGACGATTGGTGGATGACAAGTGATAGATAACGAGTGGTGGATGACGAGTGAAAGATGACGAGTGGTGGATGACGAGTAATGGGTGACGAGTGGTGGATGACGAGTAATGGGTGACGAGTGGTGGATGATGAGTGGTGCACGACGAGTGATAGATGACGAGTACATGGTGAATAACGAGTAAATGGTAGATGACGAGTGCTTGGTGGATGACGAGTGCATGGTGGATTACAAGTACATGGTGGATGACAAGTAATAGATTATGTATGGTTGATGACAGTGTTGGATGTCAAGTGATGGATTGCGAGTGGTGGATGACGAGTGGTGGATGACGAATGGTGGATGACGAGTGGTGGAGTGAAGAAGTTTCGTGAAGGATTGAATAACAATTGATTTTAAGGACATTTATAGGTTTCTCTAAATTTCTGATGTCACAATTTTATATGAAAGTTTGCATAATTAATTATGCGGCCTTAAAAATTCAAAATGCTGTAAAGTGGTAAAGTTTTAGCCGATTTTAATGAAAATATTTGTTATCTTATCCTTTATTATCACAGCAAAACATAGCGCACCACAAGCCAAACGTCATCTATCGTTGTCAAATTGTCAGAATATAACATAAGATACGTCATACATAAGATGCGTCATACATACGATACGTCATACATAAGATACGTCATACAGAACGATACGTCATACATAAGATACGTCATACAGAAGATACGTCATACATAAGATACGTCATACATACGATACGTCATACATAAGATACGTCATACAGAAGATACGTCATACATAAGATACGTCATACATAAGAGACGTCATACATAAGAGACGTCATACATAAGATACGTCATACATAAGATACGTCATACATAAGATACGTCATACATAAGATACGTTATACATAAGATACGTCATACATAAGATTTGTCACCTTGGAGGTGTCATTGTTAATTGCTTTACTCATACGTCACCGTGGAGGTGTCATTGTTAATTGCTTTACTCATACGTCACCGTGGAGGTGTCATTGTTAATTGCTTTACTCATACGTCACCGTGGAGGTGTCATTGTTAATTGCTTTACTCATACGTCACCGTGGAGGTGTCATTGTTAATTGCTTTACTCATACGTCACCGTGGAGGTGTCATTGTTAATTGCTTTACTCATACGTCACCGTGGAGGTGTCATTGTTAATTGCTTTACTCATACGTCACCGTGGAGGTGTCATTGTTAATTGATTTACTATTATTTCCATCTGGTTGCACATTGCTTTTGTCAGACTGAAAGAGTTTCGAGCCGCTAAATTCTTTCATAATGTTCGAGGTTTTTACGACTGGGTGGTCTGGATAATAGAACTTGCCTATTTGAAAGCTCTCCACAAGAGTTCAATGAACTGGTCTAAAAAAAAAAAAAAAGTTCTATAAGCGTCCACTTCAGTCCTGGTCCACTTTTGAGATGTTGTATCTCCTTGTGTTCGAAGTAGTCATGTGACTACATATTAGTAGTCATGCGACTACATATTAGTAGTCATGTGACTACATAATCATGCATAATTACTATGGGGCCAACCAGCGATGATGTCATAACTTGTTGTATGAGCAGTTTTGACATGATTATTGAAACATATTGGGACAGGGTGCATGGTGTTATAAGCGGCGAGTAGAGAGAAAGGTCTTCCCTGAAAGGTTTTCTTTCGATTGGGAAAATTGGGATAATACTAACAACAATTTAAAGAAATTTTTGTAAAATCATTGATATGTAGTAGAATTAGGCAACATATTCCGATAATTGATGAAAATTTATGGAAGATGATTTTCCCTAAAATGAAGAAAATTTTGAAAAAATTGAAGGAAATTTACCAAAATTTGAAGAAAATTGACCAAAAATAAAAAAAAAAATGCCACAAAAATTACGGCGTGATCAAGAATTATCTCATGGTAAAAAACTTAAATTTTCCAAAGATTGAAAGAGATTTCCCAAACATGGGGTAACCAAGAAATGTATAATTTTGCTTACCTTAAATTTTCTGGAAATTTGCTTCGAAATTTGTGATATCCCTTTCAATTTCCCCCCAAATTTCCTTCATTTTAGAGGAAAACATTTTCGATTTTCGGTAAATTTTCATCAATTATCGGAATATGTTGCCAAATTTTACTAAAATTTCCTCCAATTTTTTGTTAGTAATTTTCCAATCGAAAGCAAACCTTTTAGGAAGGACCTTTCTTTCTGCGCCCCGCTTATTCCCCCGGCACCCCTCTGGATTCGCCCCAACCAGTGACGATTCACCATTTCCGCCTATCCCTCCTATCCCGGGCAGTAGGTAGAGAGGGGAGAATATGCAGGGGGCAAGAGCTTGGCGGATAAACTCTACGGTCACCGAGTAAAATCTTGATTACGAGACCCAAGCTACACCGATGCGATAGCATTCAATTCATTGGGCCCCAAATTCAACAAATCTTCAAGACATTACCTGCGTTACTAGTGGTAGCCTAACTATAGATTTGTGATATAGACCTGCAGACAGGTAGACCTGCAGACGGGTCATATAATGTACTAATTCAGAATTCGAAAACTTAGCTCAGTCACTTTGTCCATCACAAAATTTCCATAAAAATGCACCTTCAGAAAATCATTGAGACTAACTGTTTTGGTAGCAATTCCCGGGAACAATTCTGATCAACAAATCTACAACATAGCGTATTGCATCGTATACAAGCTGGTATGTGGGGCGTAATTTGGAATGCTTCAAAAGTGGGAAACAAAGAAAGGTGAATAGGTTGCAATTTAATGGATGCATAGTATCTTGCTTTTTTATATGGGGTGATTGCAAATTCTAATACGTTTCCAAGAAGTATGTAAGATTTTGTTTCAACGGTTTTAGTTGTACTGCCGTCTACGACTTCCACGGTCTGAAATTTTAAAATAAAATCTGTGTTAAATCAAATTTGATCTAGAATCAATCATGATTCGGAAAAGTTAAGATCGTCATTCGGAAAAATTTCGGCAGAAAAATTAGCATTTATCGGGCAGTATTTTGACAAATACCGGCTCAGCACCCTCCCCCCCCTCCCCCCATGAAAAAGTCCCGTACGCCTATGGGGCTAAGTCAGACAAATTGGAAAATTTAGCATCATTTGTCAGAAAAGGGGAGGGGGGAGGGAGATTTGTGCATATGACTGTATGATGTGGAAAAATTATAAAATATTGAAAGATAAGTCTGAAATTGTTTCAACATGGATCAAATTGTTCGAATATTTCCTTTCAGAGGCTTGGATGTGGTAATTGCCTCTGGCAAGGTGAATGAAGTAAGTTGACGAACATAATTTTTCAAAATGAAGGAAAATACCATATTTTCCAATCTGCTAATTTGTTACCATGATCGGTTAGCCTTTTCTGAGATATAGGCCTACTATAAATTATGTTGCCATATCAGCTTATACAAAACGGCTTCTTAATCTGTTAATTACCACCTCAACATCTCTGCTTCTAAGATAACTTGATAAGTTTATTCTCCCCACGCCCTGACGCCTTACGTGGGAGCAATGAAAAGGGAGTCTAATTAACCCTTACTCTACCACGCGGCGATATTATCGCCGTTTTGGGTGCCCCGTCTTTGGCCCCGCCTCCCGAGCGCATTTTCAAAAAAGTGCTGGTAGAGTAAGGGTTAATCAACCCGCGACATAGGCGCCAACCCGAAAATATAGGCAGCATGATCCCGGTGGGCGGCCCAGCGGGTCACGAAAGCGGAAGGGGCCCGACTCTTCTGCCTGGAAGACAGAGGACCCTTCAATAATCACGCCTTGATTAACACTTACTCTACCACGCGGCGATATTATCGCCGTTTTGGGTGCCCCGTCTTTGGCCCCGCCTCCCGAGCGCATTTTCAAAAAAGTGCTGGTAGAGTAAGGGTTAAATGCGTAAACTCGGCAGTGAGGGAGGGCGAGGCATATAAATCTCGGACCGTCGGGATTCTTATATTTTTGAAGTTCCATATATCTGTATATCAAAACAAGAAAGGTGTCGTAAGGTTAGCACTCAAAAGTAAAGAGAATTTGAGCCCGATCGTACAATTTTAGTAACTGATCACAAAAGAGTACACCGACTACCCCCTACCCGATCGAGTATCTTGAATATAGAGCCTACATCACTTACTTTTAAATTATTCATTCACGATTATATCTTGCTCTTTATGAGAAACCAAGATGTAAGCTTGCAAATAGGCACGCCGGAAGGAGTTTCGGATTGGTGAGGCAACTTGGGGTTATAGGCCCTCCCCCAAGGAAATCTTTTGAAAATTGGTGCCTGGAAATGTAATCTTCCGGCTTTTTGGCACTGAAAAATCCTTGATTGACATTGGGCGTTTTTAGAAAAAAACCATCGCACATGTTGTCTTAGACTGATAATTGTCATGGACTAACAAGGATATTTTGACATCAGCTTAAGTGATTAAAGATCAAAGTTAACGTATAGTAACTCTACTTAATGTAGTAACTCTATAATGTATTGGAAGACCTAACTCTCAAATCAATTTGACATAGACCCTAAAACCGCTTAATGTCGTTTTCACTGAATCTGCAAAATGCTGATATTCTGGATTTCTTTGCCAAACTAAATTCGTTTGCAATTTTAGCAATATCCATCAATTTTGAATTTAATATTGACGGTGGTAAACTACATAATTTTGACTTGAAAATACATCATTGCATTGGAAACTCTTTAGTCATATCAAGTGGATATTGACAAATTTACCTATAACTTATAACGCAATTTTAACAAAGGGAGCTCAAGAAAAACCCATGATCGGCCAAATCATTGGGTGAGGCATATGCTCCACCTGCCCGCCTGTTCTGCAGGGGCTCTGACAAATGGAGTCCAGTATGTTGTCCTACTTTCCCAAATAGTATCTCCATGCTTATATGGAGCGTTTTTGTAGAAAAATATTAAAAGCTCATTTCACGATATCTTTGATAAAGTTTTCACTAGCTACGGGCCTGTCGCTACCCCTACCACAATTTTACAACATCACTACAGTAATGTGCACCACTCATATTAAAAAGGCCCTGTATCTAAAACCAATTGTCATATAGCAAGGCCCTATAGCTGCGTTGGTGTGGATGATCTGGGAGCAGCGATGCAAACAGTCCCCATGCAACTATAAGGGTGGCAACCCGACAAATAGCTGATCAAATGTAAAAGAAAACAGAGAAAAGAAAGTAACTGACATCGGAAAGGAAAAAGTGAGACCTTTGACGTACCATTGGCTGGAAAGGAACTCCACATCTGCAGTGTGCTTCATAAGCCCGAATCCATGCAAGCATGTAGGAACGTAAAGCCTAATGGAATCATTACGTTTCACAGCCCTGTTGCCAAAAATTGAATCGTTTTAAGAAAATACATGTCTATTGTTTTTTAAGCCTTCTTTTATCTACATCAAATTAAGACTGATGATAGCTCCGTTACTGTATACATTAAATACACACTCAACACAGAGACATTGCCAGTAATAAAAAAAACAGTGTTTCCCGTGGTACCATGGTACACGATAAAAAGATCGTTAAGTGAGAAAATAGCAGTAATAAAATTAATCCATGGTTCAGTTAGTCAGTCATGCATGTGCATTGTACCTTAACACTAGGCACTAGGTTTGTTGGTTTACAGCAACCATTTAAATAAACCTTTCCCTGCTTGCAGTATTTCGTTTGTTTGACATCCGAAACTTTGAACTTGAAAACCAACAGCGTTGATCTGATTAATATGGAAAGAAGTGCTAATAGCAAAGGTCACTCCAATTAGCCAATTTTTCTTTTGGAGATTAGATGGACAATTTTAAAGTAACTTTGAAATAAATCATTACAGATTTTGACACCAATCAACTTTTTAAGTATTCATCTGAAAATTAAACAAAATGAATGCTTACCGAAACATAGGTATAAGCATATTTTTCCTACGAAGAGTTTGCACACAGCCGCCGTGACTGATTCCACAAAACGAGCAAATACACTTATTGAGAGATGATCAGTGGCGGCGCCATTATTTTGATGTAGGAAAAGTTTTGTCTCATGCGGGGGAGGTCTGTAAAACGGACAAAGCATGTTACTTTACACAATTTTCGGGGGGAAAGTGGGGCGGGGCAAATACTCTACTACCCAACGGCCCAATGCAGTGCCACAGACAAACACTTATTGAGGGATGATCAGTGGTGGCGCCAGGATTTTGATACAGGGGTAAGTTTTGTCCCATGTTGGAGGGAGGGGGGGGGGAGGTTTGTAAAACAGACAAAGCAAGTTACTTTACACAATTTTCGGGGCAAGTGGGGGCGGGGCAAAGCGATCGCCCACGGAGAATTGCCGCCCGTGACCCCGTAGCGCCGCCACTGAAATGATATGTAGCCTAATTTCCAGGCAGTGGTGTTAGGATCTATCAGACAGGGGCTATATCCTTCTCGACGGGCTGGATTCTCACCCATGCACAAACTGGATTATGGATACTAAGAAGAAAAACGGCGGAAGATGTTTCAAACCGGGGGAGGGCGCAGAATTTGAGGAGCGCCTCAATTTATTTCTAAAGCATACGTTAGTGTGTCATGCTGAAAGGGCAAGCGGACACCCTAACCGCAAATATTTGGTCTGAAAATTTCTGATTACCTTTTCTCCTTTGAAACTTTTAAATACTGTAAAAGTGAAACATTTAGCTAGGGCGCCGGAAGGGGCAGGTGGGGCATACCAACAATTTGATCGATCATAGTTTTTTGTTAAGCGTTCTTTGTTAGTATTGCGTTATAAATTATGGGTAAATAGTCTTAAATTCCAGTTGATTATTACTTAAATTTATTTTTAATCCAATTATGTATTTTTAAAGTTAAAATTATATAGTTTACCACGTCAATTATAAATTCGAAACAATCATTCCATATCACCAGCAGATCACTCTTGTATAGGAAATTTACAAGCTCGGTTTGTTTATATATAGCAATATGTTACCTTTCGCGATCTATATCTTGAAATATTCCCAGGGCATCTTAGTTTGCCTTGTTAGTCTATGACAATTGTCAGTCTATGACAATTGTCAGTCTGTGACAATTGTCAGTCTATGACAATTGTCAGTCTGTGACAATTGTCAGTCTGTGACAATTGTCAGTCTATGACAATTGTCAGTCTATGACAATTGTCAGTCTATGACAATTGTCAGTCTATGACAATTGTCAGTCTATGACAATTGTCAGTCTATGACAATTGTCAGTCTATGACAATTGTCAGTCTATGACAATTGTCAGTCTGTGACAATCAGTCTATGACAATTGTCAGTCTGTGACAATTGTCAGTCTGTGACAATTGTCAGTCTGTGACAATCAGTCTATGACAATTGTCAGTCTGTGACAATTGTCAGTCTGTGACAATTGTCAGTCTATGACAATTGTCAGTCTGTGACAATTGTCAGTCTGTGACAATTGTCAGTCTGTGACAATCAGTCTATGACAATTGTCAGTCTGTGACAATTGTCAGTCTGTGACAATTGTCAGTCTGTGACAATTGTCAGTCTGTGACAATCAGTCTATGACAATTGTCAGTCTGTGACAATTGTCAGTCTGTGACAATTGTCAGTCTGTGACAATTGTCAGTCTGTGACAATTGTCAGTCTGTGACAATTGTCAGTCTGTGACAATTGTCAGTCTGTGACAATTGTCAGTCTGTGACAATTGTCAGTCTGTGACAATCAGTCTATGACAATTGTCAGTCTGTGACAATTGTCAGTCTGTGACAATTGTCAGTCTATGACAATTGTCAGTCTGTGACAATTGTCACAGACTGACAATTGTCAGTCTATGACAATTGTCAGTCTATGACAATTGTCAGTCTATGACAATTGTCAGTCTATGACAATTGTCAGTCTATGACAACATGTTATATGAAGCGACATCATGGTTGTCTTTAGGACTGCCCAATATTAATCAAAGATTTGTAAGTGCCAAAAGCCGGGAGATTGCATTTCCTGGCGGCAATTTGCAAAAAAATACCCCACCATTCTGAAATTCCTTCCGGTGCCCCTGTTTAGGAGCAGTATTCTAAAAAATCAGACAATTTGATATCAAGATCCAGTAAAAACATGCATGTATTTGTGTACGTACAGAAGAAGATTCGGGGAAAATGTAGATCAATATCTTGTATAATCAGATATTAAGAACATTTACGACAAAAAAATCGGACAAATCAGAAAATTAAGATCTAAAATCAAGATCTAGAAATTCTGGAAATCGAAACATTAAATGAACTATACCGTACATTCCAGGAGGTACATCAGTGATGCGTGCACGGAAACGCAATGGAATTTGATAAATATTTGATGAATATTTTAGTCAAAATTCCCCCTTATCAGCTAATACAGTCTGTAAAACGATGGGGTCGTTGTTACAGTGTAACACATTATAATTATGTTGTCCCAGGCTTCAAATCAAAGGTAACCCACGTAAATTTGGGGTGGTTCGCATACTTCGGTAAAGGTCGTAGAATATTTTAAATTATTTCAGAGGTGAAAGGTGAAAACTATACTTGTTGAACTTAAAATGAAAGCTTTATCCATGGACGCATGCACGCGCAAATGACATTGGCAAGACTAGTGCATGAAGAGGGCTCTTTCTATGACATCGCGTTAGGAAACATGGTATGACGTCACTTTATGAAATATGGTGAGATCTTAATCGTAAAGATATACTTCTGTGACAAAAATATCCAAAAGACACTTATTCCAAATATAGTCTGCCTCGAATAAAAACAGGCATGAATACTGATTATGTGCTCTCATACAGCAAAATTTTCAGTTTCTACCTGCGAATGTCATATTTACATAAAGTTAATGAAGTTTGAGAGTACCTTTCTGATTCTGGCAATATTTACCTATAGGTAAGTTCTGTCTGGTGTCCCTGTGACACCTTTTCAGGCGTTTGTATTTTGTTGACTGAAGTTTTGCTTTTATTTAAGGTGTGAAAACGGTTCAATAGTCTACCTTACAACCTAATTTGTACAGAATACAAAAAAGGTGAGAAGTTAATTTACTTTAACAAGGAATTATTTGATGGCTCATCCGTTACAGCATGGAGCTATTAACTAAAGGAACATGAAATGCATTGTTACAATATTTGAAACCTCAGTTGTGACATCGATCCAATTTGTTACTAAATTTTTAACCCCAATAACTTAAGTTGAGTCTTTGATTAGCCTCATTCTGGAAACAGAAAATTGTCAAATACTAACGACTTGAAGAGGACTAAGCTTGTTAAGTTTCTGTTCAGGTAATTCGTACTGAAAGGTTTCATTCAATTAGGCCGATGAGCTTGTTATATTTCGTGTAATTGTGCATACAAATTGTTCCAGCCGTTATTTCTTTGTCTGAACTTGAAGAAAAAGGAATAAGCTGCCAATAACAAACATGACCATTCTGCCATTTGAGTATACATTATTAAATTTCTATTTAATTTTTTGCCAAAATAACGTGATTTAATTGAGTGGAAACTTTTAAGAATGACTATCCCTACATACTAGACTGCTATTATGTTGGAATGAAACGTTCGCCGCCAAAGTGATGTTGTGTATCATTTGATTTGGCCACGTTACAAACACCTTTTGTGGGACAAGTTTGCTCGTAACTACGTTTCATGATTGGCTTGGGACAATGGGTACAATTTACCCGAAAGATTTGTTACTCATTGTTCTTTTTTTGTTTGTTTGTAGAATACAATCATGCTTGAAGTATAGGCCTATGTATAATCATAATTAAAAGGACAATGTTTTTGCCCTAATTAATTCTCTGTCCCTCCAATTAAAATCAGTTACATCCGCCTATGCTATTATTATACCTTTATGATCCCAACATGCCAGCAAACGTAAATTTTCAACGAGATAATTTTTTCAATTAAAAATGTATTCACTTAAACTGAACCGTTACTTATTCATATTTATTATTTAATTGACATCCACTGCCAAGAGGTGTCTGTACATCAATCATTATTTGTCGTAAAATAATAGGTAAAACACAATGTGCCAAGAACAGTCAATGCATTGCACATAAAATAGCAACATGATTATTTTGAATGGAAAATGAAGCGAGTCAGTAAAAAAATTCGGTTGACGGTATATCCTACACTCTTGGACAAATTCTCGCACTTTTTCCTTCTACACCATTTCAATGTTGATTGAAACGAAAGTGTCCCGGGCTGTCGGTGTAACACCTAGGAAATTGTGTCCGG
>JAIGNY010000510.1:1162500-1167500 GCA_020152595.1 Chiridota heheva
ACAAAATATTTGCAATAATATAGAAAGAGGCAATCAATTTTTGTAGAAATACTTCAAAATTGTCTTGGATCTGGTAAAAATTTGATCGAATTAGTGAGACAGTGAGATGGGTATAGATTAGATATATCACGTGACCTATTTTGTTTACGACACCATGTTGGACGGCAAGAGAACGCAACGGATCTATTCGCAGAAATGGTACTGTGCGTGTATTATAAACCGTACACACACTGTTCTACACATGACTACATGAAAGCAAAATGACTGAGTTCTTCTGGATCAGAATCTTTATCTAAGTACGTGCAACATCTAAATGATGAAAATAAAAGGGGAAAAAAAAGAAGCCATATATAACTGTATAGCTAAGCGTTCAATGATTGATGTGCAGGATCACTATATTTTGCCAGGAGTTTTGTTCAAGCCGATTAGAGAAGTTTAGAATCCATCGGAAGTTCCTGACATTGCTTATCTCGACATTTACAACTACTTTGTTAACACGCACTTATCAGGTAATATTACTATGGAGCGCCAAAAGGACCACCAAATATGTTTGCAAAACATATGTTCGGAAACAATATGGTCGCAGAATATATGTTCGGACAACTAATATGCTCGCAAAACTGACGTTCGGAAAAAATATGGTCGCAGAGTATATGTTCTGAAAACTAATATGCTCGGAAATTATATGTTCGCAATCTTAAATGTTTGCAAAAGATATGTTTGCAATTTGTATGCTCCCTAAAGATACGTTCGTAATATACACCTTCACTTGAGATATGTTCGCAATTTGTATGCTCACTAAGATACGTTCGTCGCGAAATGTGCTCGGAAACAATGGTGTATGCATATTCATGCTTTACTATTGATACGTGGATCATGGGGTCGTGTTTTAGGTTTCTCCAGTATAATCTTGGAGTTATTGACCGTTTAATGTCAAAAGGAACCTGGACCAATCAGCCTCTACTTACGGTTGTTAAAAATGAAATAAGATATAAAATACGTATCAGAAATACAGTCTGATTTAATCAATAAAGTCTGAATTTCAGTCGTATCTACACAAAAGACACCTATTAACTTAACCCTTACTCTACCACGCGGCGATATTATCGCCGTTTTGGGTGCGTCGTCTTTGGCCCCGCCTCCCAGGCGCATTTTAAAAAAAGTGCTGGTAGAGTAAGGGTTAATTAGCCCGCAACAAGCGTGCCAACTCAAAAATGTATGCAGCATGGACCTGGGGGCGGCACACTAGGTCACTAAAGCGGAACGAGCCCGACTTTGCTGGTCGGAAGACAGAGGACCTTTCAATAATTCAAGCCTGTACTTAATCCTTACTCTATCACGCGGCGATATTATCGCCGTTTTGGGTGCCCCGTCTTTGGCCCCGCCTTCCAGGCGCATTTTCCAAAAAGTGTTGATAGAGTAAGGGTTAAATATCTCCTTGACGAAGATTTTTGAACTCTTTCTTTGCCATTTTTATTTCTATTGAATCAAAAGAATTGTAGATGTTGATTGTTGAACCATAACAAAGATTACGCAAACAAGAGCCAAACAAAGGGCAATTAAGGAAATAAACACTGTAAATATAAACGGAAAGAAACTTGAAAGTAAATTTCAGCGCAATGATAGCAGCAGCAGTCTAACATCACTGGTCCAAACAAAAGTCAAATAATAAAAATGCTATCAAGGACTTTGTTAATGAACTCAATCAGTTTTACTCTAGATTTGACATTATTGATTTTAATGATGAACAGCTTTCTCTCAGTGCAACGTTAACTGATATGTGCAATAATATTGACAGGTTTTTTTTATCAGTAGATGACGTTCAAATGCTTTTTTCCAGGTTAATGTACATAAAGCCATTGGGCCAGATCGTGTAAGTATTAAAGTAATTAAGTTATGTTCTGCTCAGATATCTCCAATTTTCACTGAAATATACCAGGATACAATTGATACTGGTGCGATCCCTGTTATTTGAAAAACATCCGCAATCTCTCCAGCAGTCCAGTGCCCAAATCAAATACAGTTACCCAGGCCCGTAGCACCGTTTGTTTTAATGGTGCGGCGACGTTGATACTATCTAAGCAGCTAAGCGGAGCGGCACCATCGGTTGGCGCGTAGCGTGGAAATTTTTTGTTAAAAAAAAGGTACCTCTAGATTGCCAGAAATGACACTTCCCAGGTCTTGCAAGCTATATTTTAACATCCTTTATTTTGAACGATTATGTGAATAGGTCTATCTGTTTTGTCATAAATGGATCCTTCCGACTTTACACAAAATTATGCCAACTACGTTTCTTCAAACTGTCAAAGTTTATTTCCATACAGAATATGTTTATCATAATCATATCGGAACATCACCAGATAACAGTAATTTCCATTCTCTTAAAAAGCACAATTTAACGAGTAAACTGACCCCAGTTCTGAAGGCAAAATACGTTTGGGCAAAATTATAAAGAAATACAACTTCACACTTCTGACTTTAATTTTCTTAAGCCCGAAAACGTATACATATGTATTATTTTTTCACTTATGGAGGGGTGTAGAGACCATATCCTTGCTTGGCGACACTCACATCTAAACCACCATTTTTTGTGGCGGGTGGAAGGGCGGCTATCTGTCGTGTCTTTGTGGACATGGAGGACAAGTAGATGGTTCAGTCGTTTCTGTTTCATGGTGGCTCGCATGTACGTCTTGATGCGTTTCAGAGCGCTGAAAGAACGTTCGCTTCCCGCGTTTGTAGCTGGCATGACAAGTGCAAGTTTAAGCAAAATGCACACTTCAGATAGAAGCAATTTCGTACCAAAACCTAAAGACTTCATATACTTCACTACATCAGGAAGTGAATACACACTGGCACTGGTATATTCAGGCGGTTTACATGTGTGACCCAGCGTTTCCAGCTGGACTCTGAGTTGACTTGAATCAATGTCGTCTTTGTAGAAATCAAAAACGAAGTGAAAATCCTCCCCAATTCCTTTGCCATTACATGCATCTAGGAGGAGGTTCTGTAGCTTGACAAAGGTTTGGTACCCCGTCTGCTTAAAACGATCTCGTATGCAGTTAACGATGTTGTCGATAGCCTCTGTGTAGATTCGCTTGAAATACTCCTTCGCACTTGCAGGTTGATCATCAACAGAAGGACCATCAAGCCGGATTGGGACTTTTTTTCTTCGTGGTGTCTCTAATTGGTTAACATTGGGTGTAAAAGCAAGTAATCCTACGGCCTCCCAGAAAGTGTCGACCTGACTTCGTATGCCTTTAATAGTGGAAACGGTTTTCTCTGCGACACTCTGCCCTTCCGCAGCAGAAATGTATGCGTGTTGCAAAGTCCTACTTAAATTGTCGCTATGACTTAGGATCAGATGTGCTAACTTTATACCAAATAAGAAATCAAACTTTTCCATGTACGAAGCCACGCCTCTCAGTCGACTCTTTGTGCTAGGATCCTTTTCCTCCAAGAGACACTCCTCCCAAACATTCTGTAGAACTTCGTAGTTTTCCAGTATGCTCCGAAGTGCATCTGCTCTAACTGTCCACCGGGTTGGACACATGACACGGATTCCAGTGAAGCACTCCTTCCCAATCCTCTCCTTCATCTCGATAAACTTAGTTCCACGTCGGGGGAAGTTCCTAATTAGTTTGGTAATCTCCCTTGTATTTTCCAAAGCATCACACATTAGCCGGTTTCTCTTCATGGTGTCACCACATGCAAGATTAAGGGCATGACCGTAGCAATGTGTATACAAAGCCTTTGGTTGTTCATCTGTTATCTTCTTTGCAACACCTCCGTGTACACCCGACATGGCAGCCGCTCCATCATAGCATTGACCTCTAGCCTTCTGAAGGAATAACTGCATTCGAAGGAGAACATTTTTGATGACGGCAACTAATGCATCGGCGGTTGTTGAAGACACTTCATACAATCCAATGAAATCTTCATGAATTTAAACTGGTCGTCGACCCACCGTATGCATATCACAACCTGTTCCTTGTTTGAAACATCGGGGGTTTCATCCACCATAATTGTATAGAATGGAGCTGTCTGGATATTTGAAACAACCTCACGTAAAGCCTCTAAAAAAGAAATGGTGCATATAAAAAAATAAGCACGGATGTTAGTAACTATACGTGCGCGCTAGTCGCCAATTGTGGCTTTAAATGAAATTTAAAGGGGTCTAGCGAGTTATACCATTTTAACGACTTATACCATTTTATTTTATTGAAAATTAGTACACAAATGTTTAAAGAAGCATGCTCAACGCACACTTGCATGGTGCATATGCTTCATAGATGTGAGTAGATATGTTCCAAAAGAGATTTACAAGTTAAAAGGAAGGCGAATGCGATAGTGACGCGTAACAAAAATAACTAAATAAACAAAAAACAAACATGAATCTGCGCCCCATGCAGCTTAAATTGAAAATTCAAACAAAAAATATAGCAGCACTTCAGAACCATTTTTGGGGGGTGGGGTGGGGTAAGAGTGATAGTCTGGATTTTTTTTTATAACGATGGTCCCCTGCGCCCACGTCGATATTTTCTTTGATCCGCTGCAATTGGTATAGTGATTCCTATATTATTTTTTGTTCCTCCGACGCTGGGGAGAGGTTAAGTCTTTGCTATTCTGATTTTGTATGCGCAATTATGAAATATCTTCCGCCGCCTAAAATGTGTAATTGAATTAAGTCTTGCCGTTAGTGCCATTGTCTGTAAAACTTCGTTTTGAATTTCAGCAGAGAGATACTTGTCAGATTTCCGTGATAACCAGTTTTGAATCCGTGAATCACCTTCACCACGCAACTTGAAAAGACTTTTAAGATTAGAATCCGACTCATCCCCATCACCCCTAAAAGCTAGTCCTTGCCGTGCCAGGAATCTCACATAAGAAATGATTTTCATAAAAATTTGTCGTCGCTCTTCCCTTTCTCTTCCAATCTGTTGTGATAAACTTTCCCCAATGTCTTTAGTTATCTTTGGCAATGCCACAACCATTAAGACTGC